>JACXGJ010000899.1:26295-101287 GCA_016801105.1 Esox niger | reverse complement strand
ACTGACTGACTGAATGGCCTACCAGCTAACTAAAAGACACACTGACTGACTGACTGACTGAATGGCCAACCAGCTAACTAAAAGACACACTGACTGACTGACTGGCCAACCAGCTAGCTAAAAGACACAATGACTGACCGACTGACTGATTGGCCGACCAGTTAGCTAAAAGACACAATGACTGACAGACTGAATGATTGGCCAACCAGCTAGCTAAAAGAAACACTGACTGACTGACTGACTGATTGGCCTACCAGCTAACTAAAAGACACACTGACTGACTGACTGAATGGCCAACCAGCTAGCTAAAAGACACACTGACTGACTGGCTGACTGACTGACTGACTGACTGGCCAACCAGCTAACTAAAAGACACACTGACTGACTGACTGGCCAACCAGCTAGCTAAAAGACAAAATGACTGACCGACTGACTAATTGGCCAACCAGTTAGCTAAAAGACACAATGACTGACAGACTGAATGATTGGCCAACCAGCTAGCTAAGACACAATGACTGACCGACTGACTGGCCAACCAGCTAACTAAAAGACACACTGACTGGCAGACTGAATGATTGGCCAACCAGCTAGCTAAAAGACACAATGACTGACTGACCGATTGGCCGACCAGCTAGCTAAAAGACACACTGACTGACTGACCGAATGATTGGTCAACCAGCTAGCGAAGACAAACTGGCTAACTGAATCAAAATCTAACTGACCAACCTTTACCACAGCTGTTGGTGATCAGATCAGTGCCAAGGTTGTTGAGAGTTAGGGGGGCACTGCCAGCACTGCTGCCTCCATCCCCATCCTCCAGGTGCTGGGGTGGCATCACCTAGACATCAGTAAGAAACACTGTCATTTTGCCCTTGTTTTAGTCCAATAGATCTTTTTTAAAAAGCTATTTCCAGTATTCCTGTCGGCTGACATGATTCAGCATGTGAGAAGTAGGACATGGCACAATCTTTTCATTGCAATGTGTAGCTAGAGTGGTAATGAAATATTGGCATGCAGTAGCTTTGATGCAAATTCCTTCTGTGTATTTGCTCACTCCTTCAAATAGAGCAAATTAGCATCTATTGGATGAATTACAGCAACAACTGCCAGCATTAAAGCGGACTCTCCCATTGTAGATTCACTTTCACATTTGGTCGACCAGCTTATTGTTTTATTAAATAAAAACAATGTATTACTAATGCGATTTTGTTGACAGGATGATTTCCTCTGAGAAATAGAGTAAATTGTGTAGAATTTTCACAACTAGGAAATCGCCAAGGGATTTTGCTTGCCCCCATCTGCTATTTGTAAAAGCACCTGGTTGACAACTACTGATGTAAAAAGGGCTTTATAGATACATTTGATTGATTGATTGCTATTGTCAGCTTGAGAGATGATTTAGTGAGATGCAAAAGATGGATTAACAAGGCAGTCATCATCAAAGTCTTACAAGTGTGCCCTGTTAAAAGTTAATTTGGGGAATTTCTTTCCTTAAATGTGTAGTGTCCAATTCTTTAACTGGTACTACACATGTAATAAGTTGTATATCAGTGTATATAGTCACTGATATGAATATTTGTAACTAATCCATATGTAATTTACTTGACCCCCCCCCCAAAAAAAACACAAATAATTTTAGGCAGTTCTTAAGAAGAAAATGTACTACATTCATTATTTGAATGGTAAAAAAGACTAGCCTGTCTTCTTGTTTTAAGTCTGTTTGCTGTTGTCATCAAGAAATAATGTTTTGAGCCAGAATTTAAAGGGATACTTCCCCCAAGCAAAAACAAGATAGTGATGTATAAACCCTGTAATTAGTTCCATGTTTGTGGTAGAAACGCCAAGTCCTGGTACCAATAATAGAATTCCTTCAAATCATCTGAAAGCATCTAAAATGTATTGTGAAGAGAAAAAATTCACATATAGATTTTATGAATTAAACTACTGGTACCATGTATTTGTGAGTTTTGTGGACAAAATCCCATCCAAGTCCTCATAATTAGACTTTTCACACATCATGTTGAAATACTCAGAGTTACTTTGAGTACTTTCAGATCAAGTCTTTGAAAATACTTTCAGATCAAGATTTTGAAAATACTTTCAGATCACTAGGAAATGCACATTCCAAAAACATTACCATTGTCAAATGATGCCAAAATAACCAAACAAAATCAAAGGCTGTTTACAAATCAACAGTGAACAGACTACTTACAGGACATAAACAGAAATGTTCATGTCCTACGGTCACACTATACCAACGCAGCTAAGCAGAACCAAAAAAGCATAAATTTAAAATGGGACATTATCAGCTACACAGAACAAAAAAAAAGTATATATTTAAAATGGGACGTTATCAGCTGCGCAGAACCCAAAAAGTATATACTTGTAATGGGATATTAGCAGCAACGCAGAACCAAAAAAGTATATATTAAAAATGGAACATTATCAGCTGCACAGAACAAAAATGTGTATATTTTGAATGAGCCACGCAGGCATAGGGGCTGGAGAAAAAGACTTGTCATTGTTAAGCTTTCACCAGGTGATCAAGGATGGTGTTCCCCGCTGATCAAATTGAAACAACGTCAGTTAACCTGCACAGGTTTTAGGGCAGGAATGCGTTGAATCTGTGCATCAGCAGCAGTGATCCAAACTGTTTGCACACACTGACCCTATACAAAACACTAATCGGTTAATTACTGTCTATTGCAATCTTTTTGGCAGAGTATGAGGCCGTCCGAGGTTGGCAGCGGACATAGATAATGACTGACGTCGGCTGGTTTTGGGTGAGAGGATCACCAGGGCCGCCCTGTGAGTTGTGAGTAGGGGGAGAGTCCTACCTCCTGGCATGAGGGCGGTCGGTTCTTGGCCCCCCGGATGCTGTCCCACAACGGGGATCCCCCGTCCCAGGCCAAGCTCTCCAAGACCTGCTCCTCTATCTGGTTCAGATGCTTCACCACCTCCCTGAACAGACCCTGCTCTGCACGCACCAGCACCTCGATCACCTGAGACACCGGGCGCAGATCTTTAGGACACATGTGCACACGTATGCAGAAGATCATGCATGTCTAGTCTCGTATCACAAAACACACACACACACACACACACAGCGGTGTCAGCCACACACATCACACAACGCTCAGAACACAGTGAATATTAAGCACCTTGTAGAAGTGGTATGCAGGGAGCTGGAAGATTTGTATAACGCGTGGGAAGTCCCCTGGGGGTCGGTAAGAAAAGATGACGATCTCCAGGCAGCAGACCAGCAGAGAGCGCTGGAACACATCCTGCTCCAGAATGCTCTGAGGAGACATAATGGAACACAGGGGTTATCATCCAATATACGGCCTGTGTAGCAGTCTTAATGGAATTGTAACTGGAAATGTCTTAACGAATGGCCTAAACTTTAACAAAACTATTTAACAAGACTGTCTCTTTGACCGTTGCTTCACTCTTTGAAATCTGTTGGTTATTATTCTTGCTGTTAGTCAGGGCATGTTGAGACTCACAGAGAGGTCCATATTGCCCAGTCTCTTCTTCTCCTGGTCAATGACGGTCTCCAGGGTTTTATAGTAGAGCGCCTCTGCCAGGCGGAAGTACTTCACTGCAATGTCTTTCCCCATTCCTGAGCTGTCCTCCTTGTTGCCCTCATAGCGATGACCAAAGAGCTGACACATTTCTGTCAGCCTAGTGGAGATGGCCTCAGTAGGGTCTCTTGCACACGCTCTGACACAAGACAACACAGTTACAACACCCATACCAACAACCCCAAATCAAACTGCACAAAACCACTGCCACTGTTACAACACACCCCAAAATAACTGCACAAAACCACTGCCACAACACCCCCCCCCAAAAAAACAGCCACACGTCACATCACTACTCAACTGTTGACTGGCCAACAGCATACGCACAGAGCTACAGGGTAATTATTTGTGCGTGTGCCAGTTTAAGAAACAACTGGAGGATGTTCAGTTTATAATGCGATTATTCCTTTTTTCAATCTCAATTATTTTATGCAGTGGCCCGATCGGGACAGTGACTTCCTAGTTTTATTAGTCCCGTCTTTTTACTGGCCCGGGGCCATCGTCACTGTCGACCCGTGAACAACCATAAATAAATGAAAGAAAGGTGAATTCTTCTAGGGTAGGAATGTAGCTATGAACTACCTGTTAATAAGACATTTTGTATTGGGTTGTATGCAGCATGTCACATGGAAGTAGTTGGATGGCGTGCACACCTGAATATGTCCTTGAGTCTCGCACTGGGGCCGTGTTGGAGACCAGTGAGCAGGCTGTGTAGTCGGCCAACACTATGCACGGCTGTCGAGACCGGCGATCCCAGGCCGTAGTCCTGGACATACTTACGACCCGTCAGGGGAGTGGACACCTTCAGGGCAGAGGCCTCCAGGACATACGCAGGAAACACAACACAGACGTTTGTTTGCATTACGAATTGAAATCAGACTCCAAGACACAAGTCACACATATGATACATGAGGCTGCAGCGTGTGGGTGTGTCTTACCGACCGACTGCTGCTAAGTCTGTAGACAGACCTAACCTGGTTCTCAGCTCCCTCACAGAGACAGGGACCCGGCATGCCCATATTTTCATTAGCCCCTTCACCCAGGAAGATCCTCTCATCCAGGCCCCCGGTGGCCAGAACATGCTCCTCGTACACACGGCCCAGAGACGAACTGAAGACACACACACACACACACACACACACACACACACACACACACAGCGTTGAAACCCTTCCATACAACACTTTCTCTGAGCAGAGACTATGAGGGAAAAAAAAAGTCACACATACAAACTATCTCCAAAATTCACAGGATCCAAGAAGCCAGTCAAACTGTCTTCTTTCCCTTTGAGAATCTGTTGAGGACGCAAAATACATTACATTTGACCAGCCTGACATGTACACTGCCTAGGACAGTGCGTGTGCGTGTGCGTGTACGTGTGTGTGTGTGTGCGTGTGTGTGTGTGTGTGTGCGTGTGTTTGCCTAACCTTCTTATGGAAGAGCCTCTTGATGAAGGGTTTCCAGAAGTGCTCCTTCACCCCCTTGGCTTCCAGCACCAGGCCGTCATGCTGATCACACAGCTGTTCTATGAAGCAGTAGGACCCCGCCGTGGGCTTGTAGTCCTTACTGCTGAAGTCCTCAGGAAGGCCTGTGGTTCGCACAAGACATGGCAGCTGCCTGCCTTAGTTGCAAGTATGTTCTACAGTAACTATGCGTAAATGTGTAAACACAAGAGAAGCATAGAGACTGAAGCTACTCGACGGCTCACGTATGTAACTGCACACGTATGTAACTGCACACGTTTGCGCAGACGCATGAGCACGTATGTTGCTCTACATGCGGCAGCGCACCTTTGAAGCTCGGATTGAGCAGGTCCTTTCTGGTGTTACAGAGCAAAGCATTGGAGAAGACCAGGTCCAGGGCACATAGCAGCAGGTGGTATGAGTTCACCAGGTCATCGCTAATCATAGGAAAGTTCCCTGAGAGAGGGAGAGTGGGGGCATCATGAAATAATTACAGAAACTTTCATGATTTTACATGTATTTATTTTACTCTTTTCAAGTCCTCTAAAACTATACCAAACCCTCAGTTCCATGCCGTCAGATCGGAGTCCCTGTTATTCTCATTCACACATACACAGATTGTATTTAGGTAAAAGGGTGCAGCCACCAACAAACAACATGTGGGGACAGAAAACAGAAAGGCACATTCACACAAAATGTACATACACACTGCAAATACATCCACTCGTGTGGCAGTCCAAACCCATTCACCTTTGGCGTGTACAAAGAGAATCCAGCAGAATCTGAACACATCAGGGACGGTGCACGGATGTCGTCTAAAATGCAAAATGGACAGTCAGGTTAAACAGGTCACCAGCATAGTCAACAGGCCTCCAGCATATAATACAGTACTACTAAAAATACTACCATGATTAGTTATTATTAATTCTAGACATGTATTAAACGGGTGGCCATTTTTTTAATCAAAATGGGATCCTAACTACAATGCAAAATATTTAGAATCAAAAGTAATGTGGAGGTAAAAAACACTGTCTCAAGGCAAATGGCATCATTGCCTGTGTAAATCATCTCCAGGGGCCATCTGTCTAGAAGGTCATATGAAATATGTAGAATAGAAGTGCAGGCAGGCAAAATCAAAGTGTTACCTGACATAAAACAGTGGCTACATTATCAACACCAAACTCACCTCTGTTTACGGCTTCTGTGGACTCTGGGTTGTTCATCCGAGGGTGCTTTGAAGATGGCTTTGAAGATGGGAACGTACTTCTTAAAAATGACAGCAGAAACAGTGAAGTTTCTCTCCAGCTTCTCTGTGCTCTGTCGGAAGTCCTGTGATAGATTGGCCATGTCCTGCCACTTCTTCATCTTGCTGAAGAACTCAATGAGGCTTGAATCAGACACAGAAGACGCACGTGTTTCAGCAATCATTTACATTTGGAAACCTAATTATTGTTTATTACACAGAGCCAGATTGAAATAATGACCAATATTAACCACCATGGTTAGCGAGACAGCATGCCAACAATGCTATGAGTGTTCATACCTCTGTTCCGAACAGCGGAGGATCCTGGTCAGAGAGACATAGTTCCCGTCTGCAGTGCCCTTACCCACTGTTGGCACTGCTGTCCTACAAGCCACATAGAGAGCACAGGCAAGCCATGAAAGCTCTCTGCCCTGTTAGAGTGGTGGCGAAATAGACAAGGTTACTTGTTCGGTCCCAGGTTCTATTGCATCAATAGTAACAGTCAGGAATGGGGGAAGAGACCTGAGACGCCATGTTGGAAACTCTGCCCTCTAGTGCACTCTACTGTTACCCATATTAATTGGTATAAATAAACCATCCACACAGTACTTTGCTATCCCTGACGAAAGGTTTGTGAATATGGCCTACACCCAGTGCATGATACCATCCAAGTCAGAAAAGGTGTCTGATTGTTATTTTAAGAACCAGCCTATATTTCAATATTAAAGTTACGTCGCAATACCACGTTAGATCAGTATTATTATTAGAAGGTACAGAATTAATATAAAATATACACACTAGAAACACTGTGACCCTAACATAATTCTAACCAAACTCCTAGGACTGCTTCAAAGCCGACTGACCCACTTTAACTAAAAATAAGCACAAATAACACCGTTTTTTAAGAAAACTGTTATTAAAGAAATACAAAATTAATAAAAGCTGCGCCTTTAAATAGAAAAACAATACTTAAAACCTGGGTCTTGAGCTATACTGTGAAACCTACCGGTAAGCCACATAACAAAACGTATTACTGTACTATATCATTACTACAATTTCATGATCAGTTCACATATGTACCTCTAATGTGTAATTCTTGCAAATTTTTTCGTAGCTCCTCCACGCTTCGTTGCTTGCCTCCTCGTCCATATTCAAATCTCGACAGAGATCTTCAAACACCAGCCTTGTTTTCTGCAAAAACTCTTCTTCCTCGGTCATTTCGAATATCCACGACAAATTGATTCGTGTTTTAAAAACGATACAGTTGAAAATCGAGTCGATTCAAGTGCGGTTTGTGGCAAAGTACATGGACTTATTTTTGCGACTGATATTGTGCGATCCGATATACAGTTGTACAGCCATTTAAATGTCCCTTCGAGTGTCAGAAACTATAATGCGTAGCAGATTTAACAGAACGCCTGCGTCAAGTATACGACCCGATATGTTCAAAGAAAAACGTCACATTCTGAACGGTGTTTGCTTGGTGAATACAAAATCAAGCGTACAGGGGCTTTCCGCCCACAAAAAATGCGTTTCCAATCTCAAATTGATACAAAAAAGAGATCAACAACACTTCCGGATTGGAGCCTATCACTATTTTCATGTTAGACAGCACAAATGACCATTTTACACAAAATCTAAATCCGATAAATTTAAGTAGATGGGTTTGCATGCAAACGTAGATCATAGTGCTGTCAAATAAACCGGATTGGGTGTTAATTCGCAACAACATGCCAGTCAACGCTAAACGTGTAGGAAACCTAGTAACCGTGTAATGACGTTGCAGCAACACAGGGTGAAACCGTGTAATGTTAAAACACGACCATCCAGTTGTATTGGGCTCTTTTGTTGAACTATAATGTGTCCAATTTTGCCTAAATAATTCCAATGGCAGTTTATTTCTTTGGTTAATCCTTGTAAAATGTTACTCGTGCAATGTAATGCTCCGCGGATGAAATACGTTTGCTACGACTGGCATGAGAAAGGGCAATATTTCCCATATTCCATTTTCTACCAACTGCCTTCTAGCTTATCTACAGAACATTCCTACTATAAACTTTTCAAATAAACTATATAACGTCAACACTAGATGGTACTGTAGTGTAGGCTTTCATGAGCATAAAACATATTTTCAAGATTTGGATCCCATTATTTTATTGTTGTTGTCGTCAAATACACTCGTTAACTACATGCCATTTACATAGTATAAGGATTTATTAATTTCTCAATATAAATGCAAATATTCTGCATTCAAAATAACATGTTAGTTTTCCTATCCTTGTGGGGCCCAGAACACCAAAAAACAATGTTCTCTATTTTAAACTCAGCAACAGAAGTTTTATGCCTAAACCTTACCCCCAGTGTGGACATTTTTAGTTTGCAGGCAAAACCTTTGCAGCCGTTAAGGTAGTGAACTAGACAATGCCAAAGTGGCCCTTTGCATGGGGGGGGGGGGGTTTCAAGACTTAAGTATGTGAAATAATCCTACGCTGTAGCTGAATCCATCAGGGCACAATCTGGAACATTTAGCGGAAACCGATGGCTTTCAAAATATCATCTGTAACAAAATGACTAAATACGTAATTATTAGATAATGGCCAGGTAACAGGAGAGCCAATGTTAGAAGTCTGTATAAAATATACTGTTTAATGTACACAATGTAACACATCACACAGTGCCATTGACATGGAGTGATATTTGCTAATTGAAATCCCATTCAAATATAAAAATATACAAATGCAATACAGTACTTAAATATAGTATCACTTGCACGACTGACTTGTACAAACTGTATAGCAGCTTTAGAATTATTATTATTTGTTATTAATCCCAAATAAATCTATTAACTGAGGAAAACACGTGTCATAAGCAGTTAAATGTATTACTAATGTTAGAATTGGTTTGACAAACCAGACTGTGACAAAACTATAAAGAACCATGCTAGCTAATCCCTGGGCGAGAGAGGAGAGCTAATAGCTAGATATCTAACTCTTCAATGTTTAATTATTTATGTGGTTCTGTGTTTTGTCCTGTCCCCGCAAACGTGCCCTTTTCTAAGAGTTGAGGTCAGGTTAGAGAGAAGGCAGGAGTTTGACTCCGGGGTTGATTCCAACAGTGAAATGTGGGGAGTGAGTTAACTCTCAGGTTCCAGTGAGGAGAGGGCTGAGTAGTCGTGGTCAGGGTCCTCCATGATAGACTGTAGTGCCTCCAGGCCCTCTACAGACACACACAGACTGCCCACAACCACGCTGCTGTCCTGCGTATCCACAACTGTTCACCCACACACGGAGCCAAAGACGGGAGAGCATGTTTAAAAAGTAAGAAGAAGGGGAAAGTGGAACACAGGCAGAGTTGGAGGGTAGAGAAAAACAGAAAAAAAGAGATTATGTAGAGAGTGCAGGTGTTTCCTCCTGTTGCAGAATTACACAATAATACGCACTGTTCAGGCTGGTCTCAATCAGGTCCTGCTGCTTCTCCAGGATGTCAGGGATCCTGAAGTAGGCCACACCCACATCCTCACACTCCTTCTCCTGTTCCTCCTCCTCCGGGGGCTCGCTCACCACTGTGAACCTGATACTGACCAATCACAACATACTAGAGGTCAGACATGACCAATCACAGTGGATCGGTGGTCAGGCAATGTTAATGTACTCTAAAACTGTATTCTAGAACAGTCAGCACATTTCTTGATAATAATAATAGTAATACATTATATTTATATAGGGCTTTTCAGGGACCCAAAGACTCTGTACAAAAATGACATGGAACTGAAAACAAACAGAAATAAAAGAAATACTATGAGAAAACAAGAAAAGATTCAGAGTGCGGAATTTGGCATGGCTATGGGTAGGCGATTTTGAACAGATGAGTCTTGAGGCGTTGCTGAAAGATGGGGATAGTCTCAGAGTCACGGATGGTTTTAGGGAGAGTTCCAGAGTCAAGGAGCAACCCATGAGAATGCCCTGTCACCGTAGCCTTTGAGCTGTGACTTGGGGATTATGAGGTAGCCTGCAGTACTTGAACGCAGGTAGTGTGTTGGACGATATGGAAGGTCAAAGAGGTAGGTAGGTGCGATATTGTTTAGGGCTTTATATGTCAATAGGAGGATCTTGTAGATGATGCGTTGGGGGATAGGAAGTCAGTGTATTCCTATTGAGTTGAATGTGACTTTTGTAAATATTACTTTTTTTTACCTCCCACTGAATTGGATATGACTTTTGTGAATAATAAAAATATATATTTCCCACTGAGTTGGATGTGACATTTGTGAATAATAAAACAAACTCCCACTGAGCTGGATGTGACTTTGTGAATAATTAAAAAAAATACACCAAACTGAGTTGGATGTGACTTTTGTGAATAATACTTTTTTTACCTCCCACTGAGCTGAATGTGACTTTTGTGAAAAATATTTTTTTACCTCTAACTTAGCTGGATGACTTTTGTGAAAAATCGTTTTTTTTTACCTCCCACTGAGCTGGATATTACTTTTGTGAATAATTAAAAAAGATACCTTAAACTGAGTTGGATGTGACGTTTGTGAATGATAAAAATGTTTTACTTCCCACTGAGTTGGATGTGACTTTTGTGAATAATACTTGTTTTCACCTCCCACTTTGCTGGTTATGACTTTTGTGGATAATTTTTATTTTTTTTATATCCCACTGGGCTGGATGTGACTTTTGTGAATAATTAAAAAAGATACCTTAAACTGAGTTGGATGTGACATTTGTGAATGATAATTTTTTTTAACTTCACCTTGAGTTGGATATTACTTTTGTGAATAATAAAAAAATACTTCCCACTGAGTTGGATGTGACATTTGTGAATAGTAAAAAAAAAAAAAAAACACTGAGTTGGACATGACTTTTGTGAATAATACTTATTTTTACCTCCCACTCAGTTGGATATTACTTTTGTGAATATTAATTTTTTTACTTCCCACTGAGTTGGATATGACTTTTGTGAATAATACTTATTTTTACCTCCCACTCAGTTGGATATTACTTTTGTGATTATTAATTTTTTTACTTCCCACTGAGTTGGATATGACTTTTGTGAATAATACTTTTTTCTTTACCTCCCACTGAGTTGGATATGACTTTTGTGAATAATAACAAAAAGATACCTCCCAATGAGTTGGATGTGACTTTTGTGAATAATACTTTTTTTCCTACCACTTACCGGGATTACTTCTGTGAATAATAAAAATATTTTTCTGTAATATGATGTTTATATGTGCATAATCTATAAGTCCTTACTATGTGCTCCAATTCATCTTGGCTCTTTTTTTACTTTACACACTACTGTCATGTCACTCTCCATCTGACATAGGAAAACTCATCTACACCTCCTTTATTCATACTACCAGAATGCTTACCCATGCATGCACAGGCCATGTAGAAAAACACACACTTTCTCTCACCTTTCCATTGGTGGGTTACGTCCCTCTAGTACAGCCCTCAACATCTGCCGCCTGGTCTTGTTATTCGCCATGTCCACATGAATTACTGTCAGGAGGAACAAGGCACGGCTTACTGAATCTAATCTGACACTCCAGGTATTGAGGCACACGCTGGACACAATGGAGGAAACCTTTCAGAGTCGTGCCATCTGTTTCCCTATAGCTACCAAACACAGTGGTTTCCAAACCTTGCTCACTGGGCCCCATTTAAAATGACATTTAAGTAATTTCGACACCCAGGAGGGATTTGCAAATATTTGTTTTATTTTATGCCATGGCGAACAACCATGGAACTCTTATTTTTAGCAGACTTTAGTCAATAAAGTAGCCATCAGGAAAATTACTACAAAATGACAATAATTATAAGCATTAGTTAACAAAAGCAGCAATGGGGGAGCATTAACTGGGTGGCCTAAATATAGGCTACTGTCCTGTAGGTAGAGGGGATTAGCTGAGAGACCAGAGGCGACAAAGACTTTGGATCTGAGAAGGAAACTAGGTGAGTAAGAAGTGTGTCTCTAGTACTCCTTCCTTACCATTGCTGTAGTTGTAGTGGCTGGTCTTGCCCGGTGGGGGCTTGGGCAGCGCCAGCGGTGTCTCCTCAGAGGGCATGTCCAACATGGAGTACTCGACAAACAGCCGGACAACACTGTCGTCCGCTGCGGCCCGGGAATCGGGTCGCAGAGTAAGAGACACGATCTCCACACGCACGCGCTCAGAAGGCTGCCGAGACAAACGGACGTGATAGCGTAATGTGAAAAGTTAGCGTAAAGTTACACAGTCACGAAATGACGAAAGCACCGCAATATAAAGGGACTGTCACTTTCAAGTAGCTAAATCAAAATAAATCGCAAACGCAGCTGCAGAGGGCCCATTAGGTTGATTGCCATTAGCGGAACATATGCGCGAGGTATAAAAGTCTGACAGTTAGCACTCGGATACTTTAGTTGTCAAAGCAACATGAGGTAACTTACAGATTTCCAAAGAGGCTAATGTCGCTGCCTGAAATGCAGATGTATTTGTCCAAAAATACTGCAAGATTATTCAGTGTGTCAAAGACAAGAGTCAAAAAAATTCTAACGTAGCCCTCAGTACCTGAGTCAGTTGTTCATGAATTTGGAAGATGCTAATTTCAGGTTGGGACACAGGTGAAAAATGCCTTTTAAAAACATTTCCCCTTACCCTGAGAAGTTCTTGAAGGCATGTGGAGTCATTTTTCAGAAAAGCATAGTTGACCCCTGAATAATAATTTTACTTTGGATAAGAGCTCCATCTCAGATAGAAAGTGTTAAGGTCATGTGTAGATCAATAGAAGGGACATGATCAGGTGTCCACAACTAATCAGCCTCTCATTAGGTGAGGGCTCCTCTCTCCTCTGGTCCAATTTGCTTAATGCCTGTTGTTAAGAATGATAATGTGATAAAGGCGAATGGGATAGGTTAATAATATTAATGTGATAAATGTGAATGTGATATGTTAATATTAAGGTGAGAAAGGCTAATGTAATATGTTTAGGTTGATGTAGAAATTGAGGAGGAAGTTGGAAGAAGAAAGGTGCCGAATAGAAATTAAGCTGCAACAGGCTGGGGAGGGAGAGTCATGTACCACAAGCGCGGCAGTAACAGGAAAACAAATGTTATTGGTTGGGGGGGCTGACCTGGGATCCGCGCTTTATGAGCCGAGGCAAGACACGTAGGAATGAGTACTCACGCCCTAGCGAGTAAGAAAGAATGTATAGGTAGGGGGTAGATTAGGGACGGGGCGGGAACTAGAAAGTCTATTAAAGACCGCACTGAGGGGAAGGAACTTTAGACTTGTTGGTAAGCTTGTCTCCAGATATATCTGATCGTGTAATCAATGAAATTGGCTGATTATTGATTATAATATTGTTCTCTTCCGTATTGACTTCATCTCATCAACTTATTCGGGTGAAGCAGGTTAAGCTTCAACAGCGTACACAGAAAAATGGACCATTATTCCTTATACCTCCTAATATAATTCAAAAGATAATAATTTAATTGAAAGTCCCGGGATAACACTACACTAAAATAGCTAACTTAATTGTAAATTCAATGTAAAATAACATTTGAAGCAGATGATGTGAAAGGAAACCAATAACTTCAGAACAATAGCTCCTGTTCCAGATTATTCGTGAGAGAATTTTTTTGATTTATCTTTCTAAACTTTGCAGTCTTTAAGATCACCACCTCTAGTCTCCTGGCTGTCCCATCCCACACTCAGCCAAATGATAGCTCTTCTCTGGCCTGGAGCCCCATTAGCAAAACCAGCTTCCCCTTGAAACTAGGACAGCAGAGTAACTGACTTTGCGGATAGCTACTTCGTTAAGTAAGGTGTACTTATACTACTACTAATGGCTTGTATGGTTGATCCATCTAGTTATTGTAAGATGAATGCACAGTACCTTGCTCTGGATAAGCGAAAACATAAAAAAATATGTAATAACAAGCACCTAAAACTGGACTAGATATCTCAGTTAACATCCGTAGCATGGGTGAGAAATTCATTTTTGTGTTTTCTTTTGTGCTTTCTTTAAAAAATCAATAATGCTATCTGACAAAGGTTGAAGGTGATCAGTATCACACAACAGCATGCAGCAGTAGACATGCAAGCAACAGCTCTAGAGGATCATCCAAACTACGGATGTTGGGAATAATAAAACAAAAAGCAAACTAAACTTGAGTGAATTTCTTGTTTTGCAAAGCTGACGATGGGCTTGCAGAGTTCCACCCTGTAAATTTCCCAAGACCCATGACTCTTACGGTGCCGGGCAACCCTGGAAAACAGCCTTGATATAAACACAACAAACCAGCAACCTTGATTCTACCCAACCCACTGTACCGTAATCTCGTCTCTGTAGACACTGAGCTTCATGCGAATGTACAAGGTAACGTGTCCCATTCCCCATCCCCGGTTCCCCCACCTTCCGTCCCATTGAGGACTGGCCTGGAACAATGCAGTCATCACTGTCGGAAAGAATCGATCCCCTCTGATCCTCATCCTCCGCTGGTGAGGCTTCCAGGACGTCTGAAGAAAGAGGGGCAGAACTAGAGAGACCGTGTTGTTGTTCTACCTACAAACGAGTACATGCGGCATGTGAGAAAGCAAGTACACACACTGGAAAGTTGTCTCTTTTTTGGTCGTATTTGGACATATGGATATGTAATATTCACTTCAACACTCCGGACAGGCTGCTGTGGTTGCATTTGCTCCAGTGGCTGGTGTTTCTCCCTTTGGCTGAAATAAGTTCATGCATCGGTTTCTTGTAGCTCCGTCAATCGCTAACATCGACTGGGCTTAAGTAGACCCAAACCAAAATGCAACCAAGTCCATGATTCATAGTTGGTATCAGGTTGTTCTGTTCAAATTAAAGCACTATTTAATTATAGCCAAAAACAGTGTAGTCTCTTTCTGACTTAAGCGCTTTGACTTTGTGGCTAGTGAGGATTGTGGATCCTTCAATGGTACCCTCAATAATGTGAGGGCCTCTTAAAGGGATTTTGTACTTGGCCTGATGTGTTACAACACACCCACATGATTTAGACCAAACCAGACTATGTTTCTAATCTTTACGGAAAGCTGGACCCTCCCAAGTAACTCTAATGATTTTCTAACTATTTTCCAATACCTTTACTTTTATGGTGCACCTGATTCAAATTTTTGACATTTCGAATGTTAAATAAGGGTGTCCTAACATTCCCAGCTAAAGGAAATTACTCTTCAGTTGTTTTTAATTCGATGGTTTCACTGTTCGTTTTTGGTGGGAATTGTTACATTGGGCTTCCTTCATCAATGGATGTGGTTACAATTCACCTCAAATATCCATGTATCCAAATATGTAAAAGACAACGTTCTACAGGATGTACTTACTTTTTCCCATGACTATACACGCGAGTGATAGTTTGACAGGACCAATAAATGTTGCTGTGAGCGTGCGTACAGACTGACGCTCCTTCGAAAGGAACAGAAGAGAACCATAAACGTTTCAGGTGATCGCTGAGATCCGGTAAATGCCTACTCCCATCGGCACTGAGTTGGTGACAGGGTTTCATTCACGCCAATCTCCATTACCTCAGAAGGAAAGTACTGCACAATGCTTGACATTCTCAGATGAAATTCTCCGATGCTATAGAATGAGAACAGGAACAGCAATGAACATGTTCACCATCTCCAATGGCAGGTTAAGGGCAAGACTATGGGGCCAAAAGCCAACCCCCATTTTCAGAATTCAAAAGGTGCTAACTAATCCCAAGTCCTGACGTGTCCAAAAAGCAAAACGAACGTTGCTCGTTTCTTACACATCTTGTTGTATGTTTGTGGTACCATTTATGTTTACATTTATCCACAAGAGATTACATTGATACAGATTGCAATATGAGTGAGATGTACCGATGGAGAACTTTACAGGGATGTCACTCTCTCCCTCTCTTTCTGCCTCAAGGCCAGGATTAACATTAACAGGCTCAGCTATCCCCCACCTGAAGACGATTGACAGCGGCATTCAATATTTATAGCATTTCTTGCACAGAACCTTGTTAGAAAAAAATATTGACCATTGGACCTTAATGGGAATACAAGGCAAAAACACTATCTGTTTCCTAGCAATCTACAGGGGATTTGGGTGTAAGGTTAATGAAGAGCCAGGCTTCCACATGCAGGCTTAAGACTTCCCCATCCTATCTGTAAAAACTCTAAAAACCCTAAAAAGGACCGTTGTTATTCGTTTTGGTTAGTCATATCGGCAGAAAATGAATGTCACTTCATTATATGTTAATATCTGTAATACTATATTTATCACGTGTCTTCTCATAAAAAAACTCAACATATATTGCAAGCTCCTACAGGGCCCGGGCATAACGAAGATTAGTACAAAACAGTGGGGGATATGTTCTTGAAACCCGGTGGTTGTTGGTATCAGTGAGAGGTTTACCGTCGATCGGTCTCAATATATCCTCCGAAATGTCGGATTCGTCGGAGGTTGACGGAGAGGTGCCTGCGATGACCTGACCCTCAGAGAAGTGAGACTCTTCCTCATCATCCTCTTCCGCGGTGCTCTGAGGAGAAACTGGTGCTGTAGCCACCTCGGACACCGTGAGCACCTGTAGAGTCATGTTCATCCTCAGACTGTACGCCCTGTCATTACGGTTTCAGTATACACACTCAAGGTAACTACTACCACATAAGTTCCAGAATATATCTGCAGAACATAATGGACCCGTCTAGTCAACACAACTCCAGAACAGAGAGACTGGTAAGGGTACCTTTTTTATGGATGGGAGTTTGGAGCCTTCACTCTTCTCCCTTCCAGGCACATCAGAGGGTTGTGAAACCTTTTCGGGACCCGTGACATTCACAAATGAGACTTTTTTGCTTGTAGTTCTATCCTTCACCAAAGTCCGTTGTCTAGCTTGTGGTAATGGTTCCTTGGGAGAAAAATACATTTCATGACAAATCTCACGCTAAATTGTAGAAGCACATTGTCCTGCAAGCCTTTTGCCATCCACTCTCATCATATGGTACTTGAAAAGGTGCTTGCCGTCAATTCCCGTTTATAAATTTTGAACATTTTGAACAACAGCAGTAAATATACGCGTTCACATTTTGAAACCGTTTCCCCCGGAAAACCTTTTCACAGGTGACTGCTTGATGGCGTAGAGCTCCCAGAAACCCATGGAGCAAATATGACACAAAACATTAACCTTCAACAAATGTTTTCTGTTAGCGCCCTATGAAAGACGGTTCATATTAATGTCCAATGTATGTACAATTCATATTTCTCCGGGCAGATGCAGTATATATGGTTAATGCTCGGGTTTATATACACACATAGTTCTAAAATGAATGGTGCGATTTATACATGGTGCAGGTTATAAGAGGGGAACCGCGGTAGTTACTGTTCTTTCCTGGAAGGCCGCTTCCAAATCCCCAAAACCATCCCAGCCCAAGCTAACAGGACCCTGCTGGGACCTGCCTTTACCTCAGCGTCTGTGGAAGGAAGAGGAACGTTGCTCATATCTCCCGTCCCCACCATCCTCCTGTCCTCATGGTCACCCACACTGATGTCCTCCAACCTGGGTCCAAACGTCCCCTGGTCCAAAGTCACGGTGGACCCGTGGGGGGTTGAGTAGGAGAACTTCCATTTAAGCTCCACATTGATATAACCACTGCGGAGGCCGGACGGGTCAGTCAGCTGAAATACACCTGACACGTGGACACACAGAGGATGGCTCTGAGTAGCAACCACACATCGAGGAATGTCACCGATCGAAAAGACAAACCAAATTCACACCAACCATTATCGGTGGCTATACAGCTCTAACAACACTTCTGCTAACCCACTCCAAGACTAACCGGCGATTGCTTTGTCGTGGGCCAGGGAGAGAAGGGGTACCCTGGCCTTGCCCAGGTACATCTCACTCCGGGTTTCACGGTCATCAAACACATAGAGCAGCAGGGCCTGGGTCTTCAGGTAGCTGTCCAGCTCGGCTTCCATGGCCACGGGGAAGGACATGTGGTCCTCAAACTGGGGCTCACTGCAGTCGGCCACAATGCAGGTGTCATGGTCTGGGAAGTCAAACAACTTGTAGACCACGTAAGGGCTAGGTTTGTGGGCCGGGCCTTGGCTGGACGTTAGCTGACTGCAGCAGCGGATGGTGATATTGAGCTCATTCACGTTCGGGCCTCCAGCTGCCGATAAGGACCGAGAGGATAGCGTTGAGTCTAACACCTGCCGGGTTAGTGTGGAAACAGTAGTCTTTAAGGGATTTATGGGACAGGTATTTCTGTACTAGTATACAATAATGGTTAATGGGTAAGAAGACCTAATAGCATGTGGTTATTGAGGGTACCTGATTCTCCTCCCTGAGGGCAGAGCTGATGTAGCCCAGGGCTTTCATCCTCTCTTTGTAGAGCCGGAAGGCCTGCTCTATCGGCACCCGTAGTCTCACCCAGTAGGACAGAGAGCCAAATGACTGGACCTCTCCGGCCTCACCTGAGGAGCAGATAAAACAGCATTAGTGACAGCGTCGTGTTTAGGTCGAGATCCCATCTATCTGAGATTCTTAGCTCGGAGTAGAGGTAGAGTCCCTAGCCGTATAACCAACTAGATACTATGAGGTGTTTAATTCATCTTCCACAGTTGCGGTTGGTGCTGTGCTGCTTTGGTGATGTACTGGAGAGGCACTTAGGGTTAAACAAACTGAAATGACACCCTCGACAGGGACACTGACACATACTTCAGAAATCTGGCTCCGTAGGCCACCACAATGGATCTGAAATGAAACAACTGAGATGGAATTGAAGCGCAGACTTTCAGCTTGAATTCAAGGGGTTGAACAAAAATATTGTATGAAATGTTTTCATCCACTGTATGAAAAGTTTTCATACACAGTCCCCTTATTTCAGGGGCTCAAATGTAATTGGACATTTTGACTCAATCATAAATCAAATTTTTATTTTTGATTAATACTTTGTTCAGAATCAATTACAAGCTATGCATGGACATGACTTAACACTGGGTTTCCTCTGTTGTGATGCTTTGCCAGGCCTTTACTGCAGCTGTTTTCAGTTTTTCGCTGGTCTTTCTGCCTTAAGTTGTCTTCAGCAAGTGAAATGCATGCTCGATCGGGTTGATAGCTCTCTTCTGTCACATCATCAATAAACACTAGTGACCCAGTGCCATTGGAAGCCACGATAAAACAAAACTCCTTATTCTCTAACCCTCAACCTAACCTATATACTGAAACGCTGAACCTCCTATCTTTTTTAATGACATGTTTTGGCAAATGTCCTGGCCTTTCTATTCTTGAGGCTTATGAATGGTTTGCACCTTGTGGTGAACCCTCTGTATTTGCTCTCGTCTTCTCTTTATGGATGGAAAATGATATGCCTACCTCCTGGAGAGTGTTCTTCACTTGGCTGGATGTTGTGAAGAGGTTTTTTATTTACCATGGAAAGGATCTTATGACCATCCACCTCTGATGTCTTTGGTGGACGTCCAGGCCTTTTTGTGTTGCAGAGCGTGTTTTGGCCACTCCTAATGTTCCTGCCATCTCCCTGATGGATTTTTTTTGCAGCCTATTGACAGCCTGTTCCACTTGCATTGAGAGCTCATTTGACCGCATGTTGTGGGTTCAGATCAAAGTTTCCAAATGCAAATGCCACACCTGGAATCAACGCCAGACCTCCAATTGTTGAAGAAACAACGAAGGAATAGCCCACAACTGTCCATAAAATAGCTCGTGTCAAGTGTTTAATTACTTTTGTTCCCTTGAAAAAAGGAAGCTACATATTGAAGAGCTGTAATTCCTAAACCCTTCCTCCAATTTGGATGTGAATACCCTCAAATTAAATATTAATTATTTAACTGAACCTTGAATATATTTTGGTAAACATCCAAAATAACAAAACTTGTGTCAGTGTCCAATTATTTCTGGACCTAACTGCATAACCAGAACCCCCCCACTCACCAACCAGCTGCACGGTCCCGTATATTTTGCCATTGTTCTCCAGGAGCTGCATCAGCCTGAGCTGCCCAGCGGCTATGGTCTGGTACTCCAAACCTCGGGCCAGCTGCAGCTCCACTGTGACGGAGCTGGCGTGGAGGTGCTGTAGGAGAAGGTCGTCCACCTTGACAACGTACTGCGACGTGAAGCAGTACGCCGGCTGGGCTCCCCGGACCACAGGCGTTGACTGCAGCTCGAAGTCATAGAACGCGTAGGTGCAGAAGGTGGAGGGCTCGCTGTCACTCAGCATCTCCAAGGCAACCGGGGACAGGGTCGCCGTTCCGATGTGGATTTCCAGAAGGTTCTCTCCACGCTCCAGGTGAATTGTCTCTTCAAAGTCATCGACCGAGTCCTCGTCTGTGATGTCAGGTTTGAAGATGTGGGCTTTGGTACCATAGGCGATATTTTTTAGTTGGGCTGTGGATTGAGTGACAAGAGGACATAACAATAAAGCAATTTCCGTGACACAAAAAGTAAAGCAAACATCAAAACGTCTATAGACGAAAACTGCAAACTCAACACAACACAGAAGAAAACAACCATGAGTAACTAAATAAAACACCCTCTAGTTTCTTGATCTTGGCAGCTCTCATGTCCAGCAGCTGGGTGAGACGTTCCAACTTCAGCTCGTACTCCATCGTGGAGTCATCCATCCTACGTGTCACTGTTTCAACTTCGGCCTAAGAAACGAGAACACTGACAAGTGAAATACTACATAACACGGACCCTACCTGAA
The DNA here is from genome assembly GCA_016801105.1 of Esox niger. NCBI lineage: Eukaryota > Metazoa > Chordata > Actinopteri > Esociformes > Esocidae > Esox > Esox niger. Next base: position 80,275 of record JACXGJ010000899.1, on the reverse strand, counting down.
GTGCCTGTATGTATAATGTAAGGCACCACCCAATTATCCTTGTTGCAAATGGTATGGAATATCTGACTACCTACAAGCCCAAGTTATTATTTATATGTAACCGTGTACTTGGTAGTCCTTGTTGATCTTGTGCTGGACGATGAGCATGTTCCTGGTCTTCTCCAGCTCCTGGATGGTCTCAGCATGTGTTGCCTGCAGCTCCTTAATGGAACACTCTGTGTCGCCATGCACCGTCTCCCCAACCTGCTCCAGAAAGCCCAGCTCACCACTCCTCTGGGACTTACGAACCTAAGGAATGGAAATAAGGGGATTCATTAAGCCCACTGTAATGCCACCTTGTGGATGGGAGGGTTAGAGCGGGGTGATTTCAGAATAAGGTCTCAGCTGACAAAGATGTAACATGAACAATTACCTTTATTAGCATGAGGGCCTCACTCAGTTCTGCCACATCGACTTCACTCTCCTAGGAATAGGAACAAATATTTAGGAACATCTAAGGACTCTGCTAAGGCATTTGCATAAAAAAATCTAATTCTTATTTGAAATCAGAACTAGTACCTTGGTGTAGAACTTAATTTTGTCCTTTATTTCATCCAACTGCTGCTTTTGCTCTAGGAACCGAAGCTGAATATCCTTATTTTCTTGCCTTAATTGTTCATTCAAATCTAAAACAAAATGAAAATAGAAATACAAATGTGATAAATGGATACAAATCATCTGTAAAACGTCAATGGTTTTGGTCAATTGTCACCTCTTTCAACTTTGATCTTGTCCAGAATCTCATTTTTGTCCGTCAGATCAGACTTCAGGGCCAGCTCTAGCTGAGCTATCTGTAGTTTCAGCTGCTGCTCTCGCGTCCTGAACTTCTGTTCCTGGCTCACGTCAAGTGCACTGGATGAACAAACCAAACGCTGTCTACAAACAGAGCTCATATTTTTTGTGCGTAGAAATACAAATCAGGCATCCGATTTCCTCACCTTTGGACCAGTTTATCACAGTTTTCCTTCAGTAGTTCTCTCTCCTTCTCCAGATCAAGGATTCTCTCATGTAACTGTTCGACATGAAGGGGATTGTTAATAAGTCAGTTAATGTTATGAGATTGTTTCAGAGATAAACGTTATCGGAGTGTCAGACACAGATTAGACTCGTAGACTATGATATGTTCAACGGAGAATCTCTATTGAGATTCTTCTAATTGAAGGATTGGCTTAATCTGTATCTGCGAAAACCAGAGCCAAATTTAAAGTCAGCGTACCTCCTCTGTCCTTCTCTGTGAGAATGAGTTCGCCTGTAGTTGCCTCTCCAGGTCCAGACTCTTAAGTCGTTCTTCCTTCAGCTGGACAGTCAGCTCATCCATCTTGGTAATCACAGCATCATGACTGGCCTTGAGGGTCCCCTGATTCTGCAATCACAACAGGGCGGCCGTTACCATGTGTTGCGGAGAGCAAAAAACATTGCATTTCAGAACAGCACTGCAGTATTGACGACATCAACATCTCATAGATACAGAACACTGTACATTCTAGAGCTCTGCTAACAAACGAGTGTCTCCTGAAACACGCCACTGGATTTCACCTCTTGGAGTTGTAGGAATCTGCCCTCAAGCACAGTGAAAGCGTTTCCCTTCTCAACCAGCTGCTTCTGCAACTTGATCATCTCCAAGTTGTCCTTGATAGTGGACCTGGAGACAACAACACAATACAAAGGCAAACTTTCTATCACTGTTCCCCATATAATGTGTGCGTGTGTAAAACATGAAGAATTGCCCATGTGGGGATAACCCACTGGGAAAAGCTAGATTTTGTGGCTTAGATTTAGGGTGAAACATCCGATATGGATAGGGGGTTAGGGCTAACTTATGTTAAGACATTATGGGTCAGTCACAAAGGCAGCTTCACGTTTCGTTATATAGGTTAGGTTGAGGGTTAAAGAACAAGGAATTTTGTTTTATCGTGTCCCCACAAGGTCAGTAATTCTGGACTGCGTGAGTGTGTAGTGGCAGGTTTGTGTCAAATCAAGGCCCAAATATACTTCATGCTAAGCAAGTGTACACATACGCATGATAGACGCCACACACATTCCGCGTACTTTTGGTCCGTACTTTGTGCACCCTAGACCTTGAGTGTACGCATAAGCAAGGTGCAAAACCAACAGAAATTGCGGGGGAGTACACCCAAGATCCTCGGAGGTTCTGCGAGACTGAAACCTCGAAGTAATAGAACACAATATTTATTTTTAATAATGATCAAATGCACCATCTGTGCCTGGCGCCAGATTTCTGTTGTTTTCTTAAGACATTAATAACAATAACACCTCCGTTGTCGCCATGTTTATTGTGGTTGTAAAAAAGACGGCATTCGTCAACGTATTTTTTGGGAGGTAGATATTTTTTTTGCGGACTACCTCCTTATGGACGTAGCTTTTTAAAATCTGTTTAGACAATGTACACCCGGAGTATGTTAGCAATGCCGCTAGCGTTGCGTTCGCGTGCTTACATACGTACACGTCCGAAACTGGAGTATATCGAGACCTTCAGTATGCGACGTCAAGTATTTAGTGACAAGCCAACTCTGGATACAAAGGCATGAGAACAGAACTGTACATGTTGGATCCCTCCCCAAAAACTTTTATCATTCCTAATGTGTTCAATGGAGGTGGAAGGGAGTGAACAGTTAGCGTACAGAGTAGCTAGCCGATACCTCTGGCCGGTGGACTGCTGCTCTCTCATCTGGAGGAGGGACTCCTCAAACTCCCTCTCCTTCCTCTTCAGCTGGTCCCTCAGCAGCTCTGCAGCGCTGTCGATCTCCTCTATATGGGAGCGCTGAGTCTCAATCACATTCTCACTGATAGACATACAAAGAGAGAGATGGAAGAGAGACAGCATTGTAGTCATGGATGGGATGTTGCTAGAATGGGGGAAAAAGTCCCTCCGATTCCATCTAAATGATGAGAACATTCCCTCTCAATCTGGCAAAACAGTCACTCAGTGTTAACTTTACTGCACACTTCGTAGTGCAGCAAAACTTTTGCTTGGGTTACTTTAAGATAGTGGGTCTTGAGCAAACATAAAAATAATGTTACTAGCTTATTGAACATTACGTTTATTGTAGAATGCTACTAGATTATTAGCTTATCTGCCTGGCTCAGGCTTGACTGAAGGGAATGGAAAACAAGTTTGTTAATCAAATATCAGAAATACAGTTCAAGTTGGAGTCACGTCTCAAAGCATATCGATGTGCTACTCTCCTTGGTAAGCAAATCCCACAGAATGATTTGGGCACTCCCACTAAAGCAAAATGTAAATGTTTTTAAACGCCAGGCTCATAAACGCTGTGCCCAACAGCCTGGGAAAAAGTTATTTCCGAGCTAACTGATCAGAACCGCCCATCACAGATCACCTGATTAAGAACAGTACTTACAGGTTGCGGATCTCAGCTCTGGCTTCATCCAGCAGACTGTGTCCGTATCTAGGCAGCAGAACCTGGGGGGGCCTGACACCAGTCTCAACCTCCACACTCCTAGGCCCTGGAGAACACAGACATACAGTGACACTGAAACAGGACAAGTTCCCTCCAGAATTCAAAGATGGCGCCGACAGAACCCTATGCAATTCCTTTCAGTTCTCCACAAAGATCTCAGCTATAGCCACAAGGAGGACTCGGGGCAGGAGAATTTCACCTTTGAGGCCAGCAAGGGGCAGCGGAGTCAAGGTAACCGTGTCCTCCCTCAGCCTTCGCAAGCCTGTATTGATGCGTGATTGGACATGGCTGTAGGGTGTGGTCCGTTGGTTCTGGGTCTGCAGCTGCTGTTTGGCGGCCAACAGGCGCTGCTTCAGGCCTTCATTCTGCGCCTGCAGCTCCCGGACCTTGGTTTGGATGGCATTTTGTATCATTTTATTTTGGGTTGCAAATAAAACAAGCATAATCCAGATGTAGATTTGAAGGATAGTATTTAGATGCTTTCATGAAAGCACCCCAATGGCTGCCATTGGTCACGGGCCGTGATCAACAGTGCTGCCGGCACTACTACTCATGCCAGTGGTGGCCATTCACTCGTTTCAAGTGGTTCACCTTCTCCTGTAGCTCCTCCATCATCTCCTCCAGCTCCACGTCCCGGATCCCTGGACGCACACCGCCTGCTGCCACCTGCTCCACCCGCCGACGGTCCTTCACCAAGCGCACCAGCTTGGTGGCCATCCTGCGAAATGCCAAGATCAGGAGAAATACGTTAGAGAGCCCGCAGAAAGAGCAGAAGAAACGACTGAGCAATCCATTCGTATTAACAGTTATCTGTAGTGGTATTGAGGAATGCATATTAGGTGAATCTGTGTGCGTGTGCGCGTGCATGGAACGCACAAGTGTAGCCCCCACCTCTTAATTTTGTCCTCCTGTTTGTGCGTGTGTTGTTTGAGGAGCAGATTTTCCTCATGGAGCCTAAGGAATCGGTCCTCAAGCTCCTCCCTGCTCACCCGTGAGATTGCTTGCCGTGCACGGGCACTCTGGGACACCAACGACTCTGCAAACAGAACCAGGACGGTACAGTCTGTTTAGTGACAGGCATTGCTATATGGCCATACCTCACCCACAAATATCTAGAGATAGAGTTAAGTGCTTGGTTCAGCTTGGGGTAACAGTCAGTTACAGACTGTGGTTAATATGTTTTAAATGCCAGAAGTGTCCTTACAGACCACATATTCATAAGGAATATGTGCAACAAAACGTAATGCAGAAGGCATTAGCAACTAACCTGGTACACCCATTCCAACATGGGTGACGTTTAGTGTGACGTCTTTTACAGGAACATCTCCCGCCGTCTCGTCAACAAACGTAGACATCCTTCACTCTGTTCACTGTAGGTACAAGCAATCCACGTAAGACAACAGCAACTTAACCATGGACAAAGCTTCCATGGCTTGCTCTAATGTAATCCGCAGCTGATTAAATAAACATACTTTTTTTAAATTAAAGATGAAGGTCTGAGGAAAACCCCTCTTAGTAGCTACAGTAGTCGCTGTCAATATCTGGAATACGAGTACTTCGCAATATTAGCTAAATCAATCGTTCTCTTTATAGGTCAGAAGACTAAGCTCAAAAGAAACAGGCTGTATTTAGCTAGTTTTATTTTAGCTTGCAAAACGCAAGTCTTAATGAAATAGTTTTACAGTGGAAAACTCCAAACAGGACTGTCGCAGAGTTGAAAAGAAAGCTATAGTATTTATTGAAAACCATGCCTGTATTAATTGTGTCATTTTGAAAGGTAACAATCAATTTCCTAAATATGTCTTACCGTTTTACATTGACGATTCACTCCTCAGCGACTGTTGCTAACAAACAACAGTCTTCCTGTTCCCTTGTACGCATGCGTATCGAAATAGTGATGGGATCTGTAGTTTCATTACAGTCAGACCAAAAATCCACAAATCCACAAGCTACGGCTAATATTTAAAAACTATCGGGTTCAGTAGACAATTTTGTAATGCCCATATGGATTATCTGGTTATTCCTTAAGTAAATGTTCTAATTCACTATGTCTTTTACGATTTCTGTGTCCATTACTTTCAAACCTTTATCAGAAGCAATATAAATGATCAGTTGACTGTAACCTAAATGACCATTTATATTTTTAATCTGTAATGGAATCATTTCTTTCCCTCTGACTATCCATCCTCTCACCAGGTCCTGACTATTCTACTCATAATTTTGCATGTTGGCCGATTTGTGATCTGAGATGGAAAAAAGCTGTGGTTTTAAAGCCCGGGATTTGACAGGCAAGCTGTCAGCTCTCTGCCTCTCATGAATTGGCAATAGGTCTAATTTAGAAGGCTGAGATGAGAGCCGAACTGGACAGAATGAGTTCACTCTGCATGCTTTCGATTCTGGCCTGCCACGCAGAGAGCGCTGTGGCATGACAGTCTCCTCTCATGGCTGCCTCCTTAAGTCCTAACCTTTAACCCGCTCCCCCCCAAACTCTCCCTTATCGGAGAGTCAGGGTGCTTTTTTGTTTTGCGATGGATCTGTGGTAAGGCAAAGACAAGAAGTATCTGTCTGTCTGTCAGGTCAGTGTGGGTTTGACTGTCAGAGCTGGCCAGTCGTTGAGTTCCATGGTGTCTTTCGACCTTTTGTTCAACAGGCCGTACCCCCCCATACCCCCCTTCACTGCAGAACACAACTGTCAAGCACATGATCAGGCAAGCATGGAAGGGGCCCTTTTTTATGTCTGTTTCCCTGTTGCCCTCCCCAATTGTAATATAGGGAGATTTCCCCTCAGTGTCTCTAGCTATCTGTGGTTTTATTCAATTTATTCAGATGAGTGTCACTTGGGGCAGTGGGTCAGATCCTGCCTCTGGATAGAAACTGGACGAGAGGTTAGTGAAGCAAAATGAGAGAACAAGGTTAAAGGAAAGAGTGAACACAATGTATTATCTTTCTCTTTTGGTCAGTTATTGTTTTCACTTAAGAAATGTTCGCACACGCCACATTCACACCAGAATCTTTTTTTAAATTTTTATACAGAAACAAGGTCCTGGTTGATGTGAAAAGATGTCTTTTGAACTAACTGGCTCAGGACAGTCTGAACCAGATGGTAGAGTCAACCACAGATGACAACCCCCTTGTGACACTAGGTGGCACATGGTTACCACAATCTGAGAGACGACAGCCTGACAAACCCACGCTGCCATCTCATCCTCATGGCAAAGCCCTCTTCTGTTTGTTTGGTTTCCAGTTTGTTTTCAAGTAGCTCAGCACAGTGCTGTGGCAGCCTTACTTTACCAAAGGTCACAATGATGAATTTTAATTCCACTTGTGCCACAGTACACCAGCTACACGTGTATAGAAGATGCTTATAAACGTGACGGTTTATTATAATCTACATTTTGCGTTATCGATTATCGAGCATTTAAAGAAGGAACATAAAGCTAGCAAAGTGTTAATGGGTAGAGTACATCTTATGTAAACACTGAGATTAACATTTCTTTCTCTTTGCAAAATTAGCCAGAGGATATACATACATTGGTGTTTACTGTCATCTTACTGAATTAGCAATTAATTTGTTTCTGTCTGTCTGTGTGCGTGTGTGCGTGTGTGTGTGTGTGTGTGTGTGTAAGAGAAAAAAAGAGCTCTTGGTCTTTCTCAGTAACAGTTTAGCAATAAATGGTTGATGTGTCTGTGTAACTTTTTGGGTAACTTAGTTTAATTTTTTTCTTCTGAGAGTAAATGCAGCCTACTTAGGTCATGAGAACATCAATGCACAGGACTGGGCTCCTTCAAATCTAGGCTGGACACATTCAGAGAGAAAAGGAGATCCATCTTCATATGAGTGATTTCACCTCTGCCAACCCTGCTGTTTAGACCAATGAATAGCACTTCCCCCCCAGACTGAAAGAACAATTAGTGGACTCTTCCATTGGGTATCACTGTGAGAGAGCAGAAGAGGTCTTCTGGCAAACTCATTTTTCATGGAGGTTTTACAGAATGAATGCCATAGTGATCGAGTGCTTGGCAATAGAGTGTGCTTGTATGTGTGTGTGTGTGTGTGTGTGTGTGTGTGTGTGTGTGTGTGTGTGTGTGTGTGTGTGTGACAGAGAGAGAATGAGAGAGGACCACCACAGGGACTTTTAGATTTATAGACAGGGCTGACGGAGCTGTTACAAAAGAAAACTGCAGCTTGAGTCCAACCAATATCTAGCACAGCATCTACGGTAGGTTTAAGATTAATGTCCCCTCTAAGTTCGCAATACGTTAACTATCACTTAGTAGTCCATGAGTCAAAGGCGGACGTGTTTTTACATGCTTCACCCGGCAATCGGTGCGCCTCCTTTGAAGACGTGTTTAATGAATGACTCTCCTGATGTATTACACCATGAAACTACCAAATTAAGCAGTAGCCTCACCGATGAACAGATTCCGTCCCAAATGGGGCTCTGCCTTTTCCCATCATGCAGCAGTACTTTTGACCAGAGCCCTGTGGGCCCAGTGGACTATGGACAGGAGCAGTGCACTTCATGTTAAATAGGGTCCAATTTAATGCAGCCATCACTCTGTTCTTCTTGTTAATGACTGATCACTGGATCAGACTGTGTCCATTACCGTGTCGTTGCCGTGTCGGACGTGTTTAGACAAGTGAATTCATCTGTGAGGCAACGCCACAGAGATTTTCTTAGAACAGCTTGTATAAATTAATGGGTCACTGATCTTTTTTTCTGTTCTGCTCTGAGAACAAGGAAGTCTCAAGAGTTGACATTTGACATCGTCACAAGGAACAACTACTAAAAATACAAATCATTGAAGTGATACTTACTTATTCCTCAAAAGCATTTAATTGACCTATTTTCACATTATCACGTGATTTTCAGTTGCTAAACATGGGCCTCCACGGGTCTGCCTGCATAACCAAGTCAAAAAGGGACTGTTGTTTGCATTAATGAAGAGCTTAATGAAGAACTCGAACACCCACAGTACAGTTGAATCAAACAAGAGGGACATTTGAGAAACAGCCTGTACTGTTAAACCACACCCCCAATACAGCTGTGCCACTCCCCCACGACACCTCAGCCACACCTCCGTAATAGTTCACCCACTCCCCAACTAGAACGTAGCCACACCCCCAAAACATTGAGCCACACCCCCAGAACAATTAAGCCACACCCCTAGGAGCCCAATGTGGTCAAAGCAGCAGAGACAGATTGTAACCCAAATTGTACCCTATTCCTAGTTAAAATAGTCCACTACATAAGTAATAAGGTGCAACTTGGGATGAAGCCTTGTCTGCCCTAAACACTAATTACTGCTGGTTATTGACCAGACCTATTAAAGTGGTGAAAAGTGGGAGGAGGATAAGGTCAATGTCAATGCACTTGTGCTTGTATGTCGGCTGCAAGCTGCAGAGGGGGTATGTGAATGTAGCCTCAGTTGTCATATTGCCAACATATTCAGCATTACTTTGTAAACACAAAGAGCGAACAGATACCCCATACAAGCGAACAGTATAATGCGGTAGCCTTTCGTTGAATTAGTGTTCTATTGTACGTTACGTCTAGAATTTAAAGCAGCAGAAATATCAGAGTGCAAAGAGTTAATGTGTCTCTGTTGTAATGCCTGGTTACCAGACGGCTCCACTTCATTTCATAGCAAGCATATTGTCTGTTCAGGCTCCTGAGCAGGTCATAAATTATGTTGAAGGTGAACAGTGACTTGGGGAAAGAAAGCAGTTATGAAAATTGCATCAATCTGGCGAGGGGAGACCCAGCTGCTCCTGTCAGTGGCCACTTCTGTGAAGGAGCTGGGCCGGGTGGCACGGGGTCAGACCTCGGGGGGGTGGGACAACAGGAGGGGTAAGGCGGACCAGTTGGTGGGTTTGAGATGGGGGTTAAACCAATGAAGGCTTGGGGGCTGAAGTCTTTGGGGAGGTGTAGGGCCTAGTTGTCACTGTACTCGATCTGGGTGGCTAGGCCTGTGCCTACTGGCTCTTCTGTGACCAGAACACATAAACACGTGCACTAACACGATAAGATGGAAAGTTATTCATTGAATGGACAAATCATCTGGAACAGTCCACAAGAATGCAATGTTTCCATCCATATTGCATATTATTACAGAGGGCCTTGCCTCTGTATGTTTCCGCAAAAGTGCTGTTGTTGTAATCTGTTGACGTAATCTGTTGTTTTAACCATTACAGTACTGTGGGGTTCATATGAGTATGAATATGCTATCTTTCGAATTAATATCTTTATGACAATATATTAGGTAGATTTAGGTCATTTTGAGAGCCTACCAAACTCCTGGTGTTCTGGGGATATCCTGCCAACTCATTTGTGTTTAGAGGGTGTAGTTACACATGAATACAGTGGTCTGGAGCTTCTAGTTTACTGGGCACATTTAGCCTGCAAGTGATTTGCTGATGGCTTGAAAGTGTTGTGTATTTTCTATAGGAATCCTTCCAGAAGTAGGAAGGAACAGATAGTAATTAAATTACCAAAACCTGTATTTGGAATGAGTGCTTCAATATGGAATTTTAATTCATTTGAATAAACTGGAAAAACTGTATATATATATTTCCTGTTTGTGTAACCAAAATTAAATCAGCTAAACAAATCCATGCAAAAACATAGGTTGTAAAATAAACAAATATACACACACTACAAAAACCTACTAGGGAAATATAAGGATGTACGTGTTTTTGTAGTTGTTTTGATCAAATATACGTGTTTTATTTCACATAACAAGCCTTCTCCAGTTCAGCTGACTTTTTCTTCTCAAGTCCGCTACACTTGCATAACAGCGCTGGGTCGGATTGCCTTTTTAACAGTGCCTCTGTGGTTCTCTTCTTCCTGAGTTTCTTCTTTCCAGCTGGGTGAATGACTTCCAAAGCAGGAGGACTTGTGACCTTTCTGTGTCTGGGTCGCGGTCTTTGCTGAAAGCTGTCTCGTCCCGAAGGCCGGCGCGATCTGGCACCTCTGACAGACGTGTAAACAGATGCAGCCGTTGTTTGTGGTGACAGGTGATTATAGCTGGCACCAGTGCCAAGGCAATTAAACCTGGGGGCTGACAGCACCATTTGGTGGGCTGCCTGACCGTTATTCCAGCTCCGGTCAAAATAATTGTAGCGGCACATTTTCACCTGCTAGGCTGTGTCTCAGAACATCATTAATTGAACAGAGGAACATGACCAGCCGGCTGGAAGTGTAGCCTACGACGTCGTAGCGTGCCTATGTAGTGCTGTATTTGACCCATGTGTGGTTGGATCATGTAATGAGATATCTGTCTAACACAGACTGGATGAGATTGTCCCTTTGATAATTACCCTTGGCAAATCTGGGTGGGGTTTTGTGTGTATTTATTTTGGCCCTGGGCTCCAGTCAGCTTTGGACAGCCAGTAACACATGCATACGCAAATTGTCATTAGGATACAATACAAAAGCCCAGAGGATTAGGGAACAAAAATTATGTCCGAAAATGTTTAGAAATTATAAAGCGTACCTTTTTACCTAAACTTTTTTTGTTCAATCATGTTCGTCCCTAGGATGATAGTTAACCTGCTGTAATTTTTCCACACTAGTATGGTCATGACGTTTAGGGTGTAACATTCTTTTGGAGGTTGCAGGACAGAGTTGCAGAGGTGGATGTGCACAAAGAAACAATATGCACTATTAAAATGATGAATCAAATACAATTAGCAGCGGTTTGATCGTTTCTACTTTAAGATTTGCCGCTGTCGATGGAATTTCATATTACATATTGTAAGATGCAGTTTGCGGCCATATTTGAGCCACACAAATGATGAAATACTGATCGTCGTATTATTTTTAGGGATTAATAGCAAACAAATACAACCATGCAGCTAATGTGGACACAAGGCAAAAAGATAAGTAGTTGATAATGTAGTCAGAGGGGAAATTTTACAGAATCTTATGATGACTCAACTTTGTGGTGATTCAACCATAGCTTCTATCAACATGAGGTTGAGTGAGCTTGGCTTGCTAGTAGACAGGAGCCATAGACACGACGAGACAAGAGACATGCATTATTAGTTCATGCAGTGACGTCATTCGTGTTGTCACTTGAGCGTCAGTAGTGTTGCATTATAAGATCCATGGTCCATCAAGTCATTTCAATCCCCTGTGCAGATCTTACCAAAGCTCCCATGTGCATCTAGTTTTGTAGGAGTCACAGTGTCTTGTAATGCAGCATCTAGGTGCACAACTGTATATATATAAGCGATTGTGTATACAATATATTCAGTGGATATAAAAAGTCATTTTTTAGAGCAGTGCAGTTCCACCATACGGTCTAATATGACAGGTATTGAGCTGCATTATCTTTGTCCAAAACTGGGGAATATTTCTTCTCTCCAAATGTCCTGTCCACGATTATAGCCTCAACAGATGTTTTAGGAGAGTTGAAGATCAAGATGTGTCCTCCAGTGCACACTTTGCAAGTTACTACAAGGAGTCACTAGAGCTCGATGAGACAAGGCAACGCTGTCCAACATCCGCCCAAGGCAGCACTGAGCCAATCTGCACCAATTCCCGCCAGAATGAAGAGGCTTTACAGCGAGGTGACCACTGCACCACTCAGGGACCCAAAGGCATCCATTTTAGCATTACATCTGTCATGGTGGACCTATTGGGTTCTCAGGATGTATTTGTTTTTTATAACGAGTCAAACTAGGTAAGACCTTAGAAAGTTGGAATTTTTAATCACTTGTTCAGTGAAACCCCCCAGCCAGTTGTATAAATGTGAGATGTGTATTTCCGGAAGAAACATTCAGCCATATCTTTTTCAAAACTCAGGCCAGTGGTGTCTAAGATATCGCGCCCGATGTACGTTTGTACAGTAGACTTGGATGACCTATCCAGAATTTCGTTTTTAGGGACACGATTTGTTGACGCCTAAACTGTAGCCCATACTGTGTGAGCTGATGTTCGCTGGTGTGTTTGTGTGTGTACAGGACATCTGATCTGTCTTGATTGAAAAATAACAGTTGGATCCCCATTACACAATCACAATTACCCTACATGCATCTAAATCAATGCCAATTTCCACTGTCCGGGATTGACAATAACCACCTATACCTTGTCAATTAATGGACGACTGCAAGTAACTTTAATTACCCGCAAACCGAGATAGTATTCTTGAACTGCACTGGGCTTAGCCTTATTGTTAGAGGGGCTTGTCTGGTTTATAAGACGGTCAAGCATTTATCCTGCGACCCAGTTTGGCACAGCCCCGACTCAGTAATCCTAACCAGTTAAGCGTTGGTCGAATGGTTGCACTCGCAGACAGCTGGTCCGGAGAGCATGTGACACCATTTGCTGTTGCAGAATGTTGTGCACTGTTATTCTTTAATTATGATGGCGGAACTCCTTTAACAACGTTTCATTAACTGAGATCCATGGAAAAGCAGGCCACAGAGAAACATGGCACGCACTGACGATGGCACGCACTGACGATGGCACACAGACGATGACACGAACTGACGATGGCACGCACTGACGATGGCACACAAATGATGACACGCACTGACAATGGCACGCACTGATGATGGCACACAGATGATGACACGCACTGACGATGGCACGTACTGACTATGGAACGCATTGATGATGGCACGCACTGAAGATGGCACGCACTGAAGATGGCACGCACTGAAGATGGCACGCACTGAAGATGGCACGCACTGACGATGGAACGCACTGACGATGGCACGCACTGACGATGGCACGCACTGACGATGGCATACACTGACGATGGCACACACTGACGAAGGCACACACTCAGTTAGTCTAGGCTACAGTAGACCTCCTACCATCTACCACCTCTCTATTGTAAACTGATGCTTGAGAGGGGTCACACACTCGCTTGGTTGTTATCTGGTGCACTACATTTGCTACACACACACACACAGTCTGTGCTGTATTCATATAGTGAATGAATATACTGAATACTTTACATACAGTGGGGCGAACAAGCATTTGATACACTGCTGATTTTGCAGTTTTTCCTACTTACAAAGCATGTAGAGGTCTGTAATTTCTACCATAGGTACACTTCAACTGTGAAAGGATTAATCTAAAACCAAAAATCCAGAAAATCACATTGTATGTTTTTAAATAATTAATTAGCATTTTATTGCATGACATAAGTATTTGATCACCTACCAACCTGTAAGAATTCCGGCTCTCACAGACCTGTTAGATTTTCTTTAAGAAGCCCTCCTGTTCTCCACTCATTACCTGTATTGACTGCAACTGTTTGAACTTTTTACCTGTATAAAAGTCATCTGTCCACACACTCAATCAAACAGACTCTCCACAATGGCCAGGACCAGAGAGCTGTGTAAGAACATCAGGGATAAAATTGTAGACCTGCACAAGGCTGGGATGGGCTACAGGACAATAGGCAAGCAGCTTGGTGAGAAGGCAACCACTGTTGGCGTAATTATTAGAAAATGGAAGAAGTTTAAGAAGACAGTCAATCTCCCTCAGTCTGGGGCTCCATGCAAGATCTTACCTCGTGTGGCATCAATGATCACGAGGAAGGTGAGGGATCAGCCCATAACTACACGGCAGGACCTGGTCAATGACCTGAAGAGAGCTGAGACCGCAGTCTCAAAGAAAACCATTAGCAACACACTACGCCATCATGGATTAAAATCCAGCAGAAAGTCAGATGTGTCGTGGCTGGATCTTCCAGTATGACAACGACACGAAACACACACCTAGGGCAACTAAGGAGTGGCTCCGTAAGAAGCATCTCAAGGTCCTGGAGTGGCCTAGCCAGTCTCCAGACCTGAACCCAATAGAAAATCTTTGTAGGGAGCTGAAAGTCCGTATTGCCAAGCAACACCCCCTGAAACCTGAAGGATCTGGAGAAGGTCTGTATGGGGGAGTGGGCCAAAATCCCTGCTGCAGTGTGTGCAAACCTGGTCAAGAACTACAGGACACATGATCTCTGTAATTAAAAACAAAGGTTTCTGTACCAAATATTAAGTTCTGCTTTTCGGATGTATCAAATACTTATGTCATGCAATAAAATGCTAATTAATTATTTAAAAATCATACAATGTGATTATCTGGACTTTTGTTTTAGATTCCTTCTCTAACAGTCGAAGTGTAACTATGATAACAATTACAGACGTCTACATGCTTTGTAAGTAGGAAAACCTGCAAAATCAGCAGTGTATCAAATACTTGTTCTCCCCACTGTAGCAATGTATTTATTGTTGTGTATATTTACATCATTAGGTTGAGAGTACATTCACAGAGTTGTTGGATGGATAGTTGTAGTGTTTTTTGGATTGCAATTAGGACTTTTCTTTTTCTATTATTTGTCTGACATTCTACTGCAGTTTTGAGGAACTGGTAATGCAGGCAATCTGTTGCATCTCACATAGCAGCTGTTGAATTGTGTGTGACAAAGAAACATTGACTTGTTCTGACCCAGTTAGAAGGTTAAGGGATAACTAGGACCTGACTGGTGGCTCTGATTTACGCTGTCAGTTTGGTCAAGTCCAAAGCCCTTTAAAGATTGGGTCAAAGACACCCTTGAATTTTTATGTATCCTAGTATTTTATTGTCACCTATTCCCTTTACACTTGGGTCCACGTGAGAGGTGGAAGTTCTTTATATGGTACCTATTGTGTAGAAGAAAATAAGAGTAAATACAATTCCATCAATTTCCCAGCATCACCTGAATGTGTCGATCATTACATCTAGATTGTATATTTTGGGAGTCACGTCATTTTACCCCTAAAAATATAATTGTAGTCAGGGGTAAAAATATTGGAACTGTTCTTCTTCATAGACTAAATGGCTACGTCAAGGTGTTAATCTCAACTAACACCATATCATTTGTCAAAAGGATTATTGGCTAATAATACAAAATTATGAATCTGAAAATGTCCAGTGGTATTATTAGATTAATATGAGTTACTCACAAACTGCATGTCCAGTAGAGAATTTTTGTGATAATCATAGCATGACTAAAGTGTCATATATTAAGAAAGCAAATTCATTTAGCATTGCTGTTAAATTATTCCCACATACTGTATTCAAATTAAATCCAAAACTATTGTTGGGTGTTTGGACAGTTGTTTATAATTCATGAATCAGGTTAGATAATTCATAGACTGACACATTTTAATTTGAACGAAAAAGAAATAGATATTTTGTAGTTTATTAAATCAACAATCTCCCTTTTATGTTTAAAAATAAAGTCAATGTGTGACTTTTGTGCTTTTCATTTCCAAACTATTCATTTTTGAGTCTGAGCTCAAACTCAAAAACTCTTGAAAGAAATGTCATTTAAAACTATCCCTTTTTTCCAGTCCCAGGGGGATCATTGAATATTGTTTCAAGAAGATGAGGGTAGCAATTAAAAAGAAACACTTCAAAATAGAGACATTTAAACTTTAAAATGGTGAAAACGCTCCCTACAGAATTGTCTCCTCAATGAAAAATGCTGTCAAAGAGCACAGCTTATTTTGAATCATACTGAAAGGAACAGACACATGGTAAATATTTACTATGCTTTTGCTGTCAACCTGCTTTTGCCCTTCTGTCTCTCCCAGCTCTCACTTCCTTGTCACTGATACACTGAGGTATTTCAGAAGAATACCTGCAGTAGGCAGCTTCTTGAGCAATGAAGTCAAACATATTTTTTTTCCTTGCTTGGATGTGCCAAAACGAATAAAACAAGACCAAGAGAGCAAGATAGATTTAATACCTGTTATTATTATCTCCTCAATTCCAGAAGGTTACTTAACATTCCAACATGCTGCCCCATTGTTCCAGTAAACAAACACTTGATTTTAATAGGAATATTCCACCTCAGGAGGCGCATAATTGGTCCGTGCCCCAAATTACACTCTTTTCCTTTCGATGCAGACTTACTGATTTATTTTTCAAGCTGCTAATATGAGTTATATCTCCAGTCGGTGGACGTGTCCCACTGGGTTGTGCTGTTGGATTCACATAGTTTTTCTATGACTAACATAAGCCTGTGGTATAAATGTGTGCTGAACTAGAGTGTTTCTTGTGAGAAAGGTGAATTCCGAAAGGTTCATGGCCAAGTTGTTTCTTTTACAAAAAGGTCTGTAGTGTCTAAATTGTTCAAGTCAAAAATATTTTTTAAATATTTGTGAAAAGCTGACATGTTCTAAAATACTTCTGTTTTTCTATGATGCTCACAAACAGTATTCAGAAGTTAATTCAGGAGTCATTCTAAATATATCTTGTTAAATCCAGGACATAAAATATATAATACTTTATCAAATTCATATGCTGGCTGTTACAAACTCCCCAAAAATCTGTATTTACACAATCCATTTGAAATATATATTTTTCTAGTTATTGTTTGGTAGACCAAATATGTTTATTTTACATATCCAAAATGGCAGTGAACCACTTGTGGTGCTAAATACAAGGGCAAAGTAAGCATATAATTGACAGTTGTTTAACTACATTTTTAATGTGGTCCTCAGGACTCAGAATTACACAGACCCAATCTCTCCATGCAGGACGTGCTTCACAACCGCAGTGTATAAAAAGCGCAAACTCTGACAGAGACAATAATCACCTATAGAGTGGGTCTTTAAGAGCCCATTGAGTAAAGTGGTGCAGAATAAGCGCAGTTAAAGCATGAATGCTGCTTCTCATTAAATTGTGCTTGCAGCTGACTGGGTCCATTATTGTAAACAAAAGTGTTAATGGATTTAATTATGAAATGAAGATATGCTGCTGGAAGCTATGGAGCTAAATCACTGTCAGGAGTAGTGCTGTTGTCACAATTCCGAAGAGCGTGAAGAATTAGACATTTTTGTCAAACAAATATTTATAAGGTGTCTTGGATAATCTGTCCATTTCAACTCATTTGTTTCCATTCGAGTCGTAGTAAATGTATGATCACCTCATTTTATTTATAGCAAATGATGTTATTACGGCTGTAATTGACTGTACATTGTAGATTGTCACTGACCTCTGTTTAACTTTTCTGCACTATAATCAAGAGGTCTCAGCAGAAAACTTTCTTCACGGTCCTTAAACTGCAACTGCCCTCTAAATTGCTGTTGACACTGTGGAGAAACGTCTAATATCAATCCGTAATGGATTCTGATGACAAACTACATGGTTGGAAGACCATGTAATCTCCCCTCAATTAATTAAAGCACACAGGGCTTGCCAACCCATCTACTCCTGGCCATGCCGAACCAGCTGCCACTGAATGGCTTCACTTGCACTGCTGTCAAGTGGAAAAGATTGAGCTCCTTGTGCTTAGGAAGGTGTTTAGGCAGATGCTGGAGAGAGGGAAGGGGAGAAAGAGAGAGAGTGCTAACATCATGAGTCCTCAGAAACATCTGCACATTCAGTGAGTTAATTACCTGCACCAGTTCCCCAGTCCATCAGCACTTTAAGAGTGCGCGCGCCCGCGCGCACACACACACACACACACACACACACACACACACACACAGAAAATTTTCTGTTTATTTGCAAGTGTGTTACATAAACATTCTGTCTTGCAACACAAATTAAATTACGTTTAATACGTAAACAACTTTCTACAAAATTAATAAATATAAAATATAGCTGGTGTTACTATATCTGTCATAGCAATGCCATTTCTTTTCATGTTTTCTAGTCAACAACCATGCACCTTTGCTCAAGTACATAAGAATTAAAACAACAAAGAGACAAAAATCTTCTTTTTTTCTAACACAAATCCCAGCTCTGACTTTATACTTGTAATTAAATAAGAAATTATTGAGGCTTTACCCTGGTTTTGATAAGAGCTATCAGTTTAGAGTTGCTTTGGCTATTGATTTGATTAAGGAGCTTATACATTGTTTAATGAGTTTTCCACTTGACTGCACACACAGTAATCAGGCTGATTGGCAGTCCTGGGATCTCACTCGCTCTGGCTGCTTACCTCCCAACCAAACCACTCTGAGCAATCCAAATCAATGGGGCTGTTTCTTTACAGGCTGAAATGCATTGAAAGACTTTGATTCCACATCCCATAAATATTCAATTCCAGCAGTTATGAAAATCATCTGTTTAAATGGAGCTGCAACAGGCCCACAAAAACATCTACAGGGCTAGGTTTTCACATATAAGACGATTAAAAGTAGCCAACTCTGAATGCCAGACCGGTCTAGAAAACGTCTAGAAACAAAATACAGACTGCCCTATTTTCTAGCCCTATAAATTGTTCCTCTAAATGAAAACTAACGTAATTGGAAATAACAAACAAACACTTGCAGGGAGAGTTGCGTCTGTTAAAGCAAAGATACTATAGCCTATACGATCCATACACTTAGCATGCTACATACGAATGAATATGAAAATCGGTCTTAAATTTGTATATTGCTCAGTCCCGTAGTATGGTTGGGGCTGTAGATTGCCCTGGGACGCGGCCCTACACACTAAAGAGATCACCTCAGTGGGCGACTGAGTGAGGAATTGTCTGGATATAGCTCTCATTCGAGGAGGTGAAGATCTAAGCGTAGGCTATATATATAATGTGGATATCATTCTTGTTTAAGAGTCCCCCTGCCCTCCGAGACAGTTTTATGCACCTCTGTTATGAAAACAGCTAGCACTCACTGCTCAATCCTGCCCATGATTGACAATTATAGCTGCATAATTCTCCCCTGGCCTGTCACACCCCCCCATCTCCTCCTTCACTCTCCCGGCCGGTGACAGCCACCTCAGATAGCGGCAGATAAATATGTCATAAATCACTGCGGTCAGGGCTTTAAGGTTCTCGGGGGAGTAATCTTCCGCGGCTTGCCGGGCCACTATTCATCATTAGATTGAGAGTCACTCACAGTCTCTTTACTGGCTCTGACAGAGGGACCGTGAAGAGGCACGGACTCGAAGCCAGAGCAAACAGTGGGAACAAAGACTTCTCTGCCTGGTGCCAATAACCCAGCATTAAAGATGAGATTGCCTTGGCTTGCTTTTCTCTCTTTCTGTCTATTTCTCACTCTCTCTCCATCCTCAATCCCTTCTCCCATTCCTCTCCGAGATAACTCGATTTGATGTCAACATTTCCCTTTTTTCCTTCCTGCATGCAAGCGAGCGTCTTGTCAGCTGTTGTTAGCCTCTTGAGTTATTAGCACCCTTCAACGACCGCTTTTCCTGCCGTCAGTTTCGTTAGCGTTGGCTAGCTTGACAGTTGCAAAGTTAATTAGTTCGGCTAATGAGAAGCCGGTGTTTGACTGGACGTGACATTTGCTGTGTGTCGGCAAAGAAAACAAACAAATCAACCATTTCATTAGCAGAATGTGACAGCTTCCTTTTTACCTTCCCTCTATCTCTCTCTCAAACTGAGCTAAACCCACATTGTGTTTGTTTTGAGGATATAACTACAATAGGCTATAGTCTACATCCAGGCTTCTTCTCTATCTGGAGAAAATGACAGACCGCATGGGATTCTGTCTTTACTTACAACTTATTAGTGCCAGTAGAAATGAAATCCCAGTTAGTAGTTGCCTGTGGATGTAACGACATACACATGAATAATGTATCCGTGTAATAGCCCTGTGACATGCTACCTTCCTCCTGTCGCCAGAACTAACAATGCTTCAGTGGATTTGAAGCCAAATAACGATCAATGGAGTGTGAAGACTGTGCGGGTGCGAGTGTGACAGTCCTGATTATGTAGGCTACACAGTCTTCCCTAACATAGTCACTTCCTGTCCCCGTAGCTCAGAGTAGTGGTAATGACTTTCTTCCAGCCAGAGCCTATGCTTCCATATTACCTGATCATCACCAACCAAAGACAGTTGAGAAAAGGCAGTTTCAGTAATTGCTTACTGTTGTGTCTAGAGGTGAGTTCTGCAACCACATACGTGAAAATAGGGTAGTTTGGGGTAAGATGCCCCGAAAGGTCATGGTCTATTTACTGATACATAAATAAAAATACAGTTTTGTGATTATTCATTGTGTTGAAGGTAGCTATGCTTAGAGTAATTATAAAGTAACATAAACGGCTACAGTTAATTGATTAATTTGTATTTAATCAAATTACATTTTTAGCTACTGGGGTAAAATGCCCCTATGGTGTAAGTTGACCCCCCCCAGTAGAAGATAATGCCTATTATTTGGGGGGATAGCTAGATATGTGAGAATACAGCTCTGGAAAGAGACCACTGCAAAATGATCTGTTTCTCTAGTTTTACTATTCACAGGTATATATTTTAGTAAAATGTACATTATTGTTTTACTCTATTAACTACTGACAACATTACTTCCAAATTCCAAATAAAAATATTTATTTGTAGAAAATAACAACTGATCAAAATAACCCAGGACTCAAATAATGCAAAGAAAACATATTAATACACATTTTTCAAAAACAAACTACTAATGTTTTAGGAAGAGTTCAGAAATCAATACTTGGTGGAATAACGGATTTTTTATCACAGCTTTCATGCATCCTGGCATGCTCTCCACCAGTCTGACACATTGCTGTTGGGTGAATTTATGCCACGCCTGTTTTTGGTGGCTTGTGACCATTAATCTTCGTCTTGATCAATTCCAGAGATTTTCAATGGGATTCAGGTCTGGAGATTGGGCTGGCCATGACAGGGTCTTGATCTGGTGGACCTCCATCCACACCTTGATTGACTTGGCTGTGTGGAATGGATCATTTTCCTGCTGGAAAAAACTATTCTTAGAGTTGGGGAACATTGTCAGCGCAAAAGGAAGTAGGTGTTCTTCCAGGATAAGTGATGACCACAGCAGTGTTTTTTTTAATAGTTTGCATTGTTAAATTAGATTGGTTCAGGTAATCACATAAGCAGTACCTCATTAAGTAAAATTAGGTGTGCCTGTGTTGGAATTTAACAGACACTGGAATGGAATGGCTGCCATACATGTACAGATGTTTATTTAAGAATAATTAGGAGTGGTCTCAATTTGTTCCCAAGCTGCATGTAAGCTTATGCAAACTAGCTGGCTGCCTTTTTTTGTACCTCAGACTTTCTGCTACTGAAGTTGCTAGTTAGCTAAACGGGCTAGCCAATGTCTAAATTACATCTACAAACAAATGATCAACCATAAAGGGCCAAGATGACCCTGGGGGTATCTCACCCGATTGGAGGGGGGCCTTTTGCCCCGAACATACTGCTATAGCATATTACTACATTAACCAAAAACAATAAAAAAAATTCTCACAATTATATTATATTTACAAGAAATCGACCAATTCACCTCAGAATTATTTTGATGAAATTACTTCTAATATTGCAATGAAACAGAGGAAATTTGTAGTTGGACTGGTGGCATCCAGAGGAAGTACTGAAAAACAAGAATGGTGACATTTTGTGGTTTTAGTGAGACTTACAATGGGGGGGCATTACTCTATAGCAGATATCCCAACCTGAAAAAACTCATTTCAGGGAGGTCGCTTCACCGGTTATGGCCCCCTCCTCCCATGCAAGTTCATGACAAGGTTGAACGTTCCAATCGGTCCCAAATACTGGCATAATAGCCTACTATATACTAAACAGTATGTACTTCACAATTATAATATATAATATATATTTTCACATACTACACAGGCCTACTACAAGTACTTACTTCCACCACCACCAGAAATAGTAGACAATCCGGGAACTTTTGGCATACCATTTTCAACGTTCTCTCTCACTCTCTCAAAAAAATCTCTTTCCAGGATATTGTACACAATTTGCGGGCATCAGGGAGCCGCTATTAAAATCCGGGAGACTCCCAGAACATCTGGGAGAGTTGGGATGTCTGCTATAGGCCTAGTCATTGAATGATCAACCACTGCGAACAAGCAAACTGCGTCATCAAGGATGTGATAATGATCGGAAGGTTTTAACTTTCTTTGTGCACGTTTGAATCTTTGAGTCAGCTGATCTAAAGTTGTTGTCTACGCAGGTACCTTACATACATTATGCCCGTTTGAAGTTAGAAATAAGAAAATGTTTTTGTTTTACGATAAAGCCGCTAACCTGCAAATCTATAGATATACAAGGTAGGTAATATTTGTGTCACATTACATTCCAGGTGTATTATGAAGGTAGGTAACTAAACTGCTTGCAATTGATTGTATATTTTCTTTAAGGAGTTTGTGATGTTAATATTTTATGAAGTTGCCTCGTTCTAACCTCTTGAATCCTGCTAGTCATTTCTGTTTTGCTTCACAGGTCGCTGCTTCGCCATTCCTTAGATTTTCTTTATTTTTCCCTATTTACTCATGCCTTGATAAACAACCACCACCTCCCTCCCATCAATAAATCACAGGAGGAGATGCTTTACTTCGTCAGGCACCATTCACATGGCTGCTGCCAGGAGGTGATAACCACTCCCATCCCTCATACATGGAGATTTATGGGTCTCTGAAAAGCAACAAGCTAGCCATCATTGTCAGCAGCCAAATACAGTGGCGCTCTCGGGCGCTTATGCATTTATGCTTACTGGGTTTGTGTGTTGGGTCCGGCCACAGACGGTCGTAGGCTGAGCCTGTGTCATCACTTTCTTTTAGATAAACAAAGAACCCCACAAAGGGATTTGGCGGTGTTGATCAGGAAGACTGGGGACACGCTATACAGGAAGATTACATTCTGACAGTAGTCTTTTCCACGTTCTTTTAGTTTGTCTTTGCAGGTTTTCTTCTCTCTTTATTAATAAAAATGAATCACACCGTGCAATAATGGCTGTTTTCCACTCAGCTGTGGCCACCCATAGTTTAATTATCCTTCTGCTGTCCGTGCAGACGTTCAAAAGCAGCACATTAAAGACTTGCAGCAGTGCTCACATACTGGTAACTTCTCTGTTCCGTTTTTGCTGGGTAACTGTACACATTACTGAAAGGTATTCATTGTGGTCACCTAATACAATAAATACAATTACATTAGCATTGTTGACTTACACCGATCAGTTATGACATAATGACCACCTTCCTAATATTGTGTTGGTCCCCCTTTGGCCACAGAAACAGCCATGACATGTCGATGTATGGACTCCATTAGACCTCCGAAGGCCTGCTGTGGTATCTGGCACCAAGATGTCAGCAGCAGATACTTTAAGTCCTGTAAGTTACGAGATCAGGCCTCCGTGGATCGGCCCTGTTTGTCCAGCACATCCCACAGATGCTCAGTTGGATTGAGATCTGGGAAAGTTTGAGGACGAGTTCACTTTAACTCATTGTGTTCCTCAAACCATTCCTGAACCAGATTTGCTTTGTGGCAGGGTG
Organism: Esox niger; assembly: GCA_016801105.1. Taxonomy (NCBI): domain Eukaryota; kingdom Metazoa; phylum Chordata; class Actinopteri; order Esociformes; family Esocidae; genus Esox; species Esox niger. Next base: position 56,549 of record JACXGJ010000899.1, on the reverse strand, counting down.
TATTATGCTGCTGAAAAAGACCAATGCCATCAAGGAATACTGTTGCCATGAAAGGGTATGCATGGTCTGCAACAATGCTTAGGTAGGAGGTACGTGTCAAAGTCACATCAACATGGATGGCAGGACACAAGGTTTCCCAGCAGAACATTGCCCAAAGCATCACACTGCCTCCTTCCCATAGTGCATCCTGGTGCCATGTGTTCACCAGGTTAGCGGTACACACACACCCAGCCATCCACATGATGTAAAAGGCAACGTGATTCTTCAGACCAGGCCACCTTCTTCCATTGGTCCGTGGTCCAGTTCTGATGCTCACGTGCCCATTGTAGGCGTTTTCGGCAGTGATCACAGGGGTCAGCATGGGCACTGTGATTGGTCAGCGGCTACGCAGCCCCATGCGCAACAAACTGCATTGCACTGTGTGTTCTGACACCTTTCTCTCATTTACGTTTTCCGCAATTTGAGCTACTGTACTGGAACAGCTGATCTGTTGGATCGGACTGCACGGGCCAGCCTTCGCTCCCCATGTGCATCGACGAGGGATGGCCGCCCATGACCTCGCCGCCTGTTCACCTCTTTTCCTTGACCACTGCAGACCGGGAACAAACCACAAGAGCTCTAGTTCTGGAGACGCTCTGACCCAGTTGTCTAGACATCTCGTCAAAGTCCCTCAGATCCTTAACGCTTGCCTATTTTTCCCGCTTCTAACACACCAACTTTGAGGACGGAATGCTCACTTGCTGCCTAATATATCCCACCCACTGACAGTTGCCATGATGACAAGATTATCAGTGTTATTCACTTCACCTGTCAGTGGTCATAATGTTATGGCTGATCGGTGTATAGTCACATATGGTCGGGTTGCGGTTGCTCTTTGTGGTCTGGACAGACATGGTAAACTACATCAATCACAGCTCTATCCCTTGCCCCTGGCAGCCAGTTATGAGTTAAAGCCTGCTGTGCTAATAGCCATTAGTTATTGCTCCACCCAGATGCCTGTTGACAAGAGAGTCCTGTGAGCCCTGCTGGCCCAGTTAGAGGAGTGGTGGCTAATGTCCCATGAAGGAACCGAATGATGCCACAAAGATCATCATGTGACGTTACTGTCATTTAAACATTACAGCATATGTGTTATGACGGGAGTCAAAACCCTTCCCTTTTCTCACATTTTAACAGTTTGTACAACCTTAATTATACACAACTCTTTTTCTCAGTCTCTCTCATTCTGTTTCCCGTTCTCTGTCTCAGTATTCCCAGCTCTGCCCCTCTAGTTCCCTCATGAATTACGTTGTGCTTGATTTATTAGCTTTATTTAAAGATAATGTTGCACATGCTGACAGCCCAATGGGAAATGAAGCAGTCACTCTGCAATGGTTTAGCTGTAAATCTGAGTTATGTACGCTCAACTGTACGTAGGGAACAAATGTGATATCAGAACACGCTGCGTTGGAAACCAGTTTCTGAAAATTATTGCTGCCTGAAAGCCCTGCTCCTTAAAGACACATTCCGTAATTTTTTGGCTCTGGTTGTAAGGGGTCGCTGTGAAGGCAAAACAGGTTACTTAAAACTGTACAGTGTGTGCTGGTTGTATGTGCCCTACGTCATAAAACACTTTCTTTCAAACTTGTAATTTAATGGCTAACTGAGTTGATAGTGATTGTAGCCTACCTTACACCACCTTACACACCCAACCCAAAAGAAACATATATGTTACAATTCTGATATTCTACCAGATAAGTTGACTGAGAACACATTATGTTCAAACATTTCCTCAGTAATCAGAAGGTCGCCAGTAAATCGAAGCCAGCATGGTCGGTTGTTCTGTCCCAGTGTAAGGCAGTTTATATTCATTCCTTATTGTGCCTGCTCATTGCACCACACCAACTGGATCCTATTAAATTGAGTGAGCCAAATCTCAGTTGGACATGGAATGCGAATGCACAAATATCTCCTTTGCCTTTCACAAGGTCATGGAGCTATGCTAAAGGCTATACATGGTTAAGATTCAGAGTTTAGATATGAAAATCAGGTTGATTGTTATACATTTCCATACAATATTTTTATATGAAATTATACTCTTTTATATTATACTTATACTCTTTCACCCTTTGGCAAATTGCTGATTAATTTTTGTCAAACAATGAATAAATTGATAGGCTGACTCAGTATCAGTAAAACACACCTTCAACACCAAAAGAGCCTCTTGGAATTTGATGATTATGTGGTTAGAGGGAAACTGATTTAAACAACAAATCCACCCTGTGTTATCTTATGACACTCACCAAAACTAGCTTCTGTAACTGAAAAATGTATTACCGTCACATTGAATCTCTACAACTAACTTGTGGACTATGACTCTAAAATATAGATTTTTTTCTGAGACATGGTTTCAAATATTATAAATAAAGAAAACAACAGTTTCTGTAATCCTTTGGCTTCTCACATTGTCTCAATATAGCCTTATCTGTTCCAGAAAACTCTCTAAAAGTTAGCTTTATTTTTCTCAAAAGATTCTACCTGTAATATAAACAGTTGTTTTTCTCCAACAACTATTAATCAGATGCTAATTTTATTAGACAGGCTCTTCAAAAGGAAATCCAAAATGAAAGAAACACATGCCACGCTTTTGATTCTTTGGGAAAGAAGCACATTGAGCTGTCAGCATAATTTAAAGACAACAGAGCAGCGATTGATCATTAGGAAATTGGTTTGTCTTTTTGATTGTGTCCCAAATTGGATTCTATTCTCTTTATAATGCATTATGTTTGACCAAAACCCATAGGAATCTAGTCTAACCTAGTGCATCACAGGGGAAATAGGATGGCATTTGGAAGCCCCCTATTCTTTCCCTGCAGTGTGAACATAATGTGTGTTCAGAAACACCTTGTAAATACTTTCTGTTCTTAAAACCACTAATGATGACAAGGTGCTTCGGTCACTCTGAACTTAAAAGGAAAGGATATCTCAAAGCCAGGCTTTATTTTGTGTGACACAAATACATTATAGTATAGACTAATTTAAAACATTCCCTACAAATACAGTACATGTAGTGCTGCTTTGTAATGAATGGCATAATCATCAACGAGACAGCATTTCCTCTCAAATTTCACGGCAAGAGTCAAAAACCGGGCACTCCTGCAAGCCAGATGATTATGTTATCACAACTGAGCTAAAGCCAAAGTCTTGTATTGGGGAGCAAGACTTGGTTTTGCATATAGAATAACAGATGGAAACAAATGTAACTATTGATGAAATGACAGAAACCAAAACAATGAGAGCTGAGAACAAAGATCGGGAAAGACAATAGAGTCCCATAGTCGATGCATAACAAACTGACACGTTTGACTACCACACAAGTCTGACCTAGCAACCGATAGAGATGGTTTATTCTAAAGGAGGGTTTGAGAGATTTTTCAGCTCGACACTCCAGATATCAGACTTGTAGACCTAGCTATCAGTATCCAACATCTTTTCAGAAAACCATATAGTTAATTTAATCCTCTTTTAAAAAAAGAATTGAATCTGTTTGATCTCATCCTTCCTTTAAATTATGTATTCTTGTATTATACAATAGGTATTGTTCTGCATCTGACAGATGAAGAACAATGGCAGAAGATAATGCCAGTTCAGCTTTTCTGCAAATAGAAAAATAAAACGACTGGGAATACGCCATCTTTTACAATACAAACTAAAAATGAATTATCCCTGTTTCGTGAGCGCCTGATTATCGGTAAAGTAATCATCTGATTAATACGGTCGAGGTTTCAGACCCCTTTCTGTATCACATACGCACATGTACGCACACACGCACGCACGCACACACGCACGCACGCACGCACGCACGCACGCACGCACACACGCACGCACACACGCACACACGCACACACGCACACACGCGCACACACACACACACGCGCATGGAGCATGTGCTTTCAATCTAAAAAAAAAGCATCCTTTGGCCATTATTTTTGTGTTCACAAAAACTAAGGCTACTGTGCAAGACTTGCAGCAGTTGTATTGCTCTGCCACATTTACTGCAGAATAACGCTTGAACAAGAAACAGACATACATCAATCACACATCAATCACACGGCAAAGTTACTTAGCAAGGCAAGTGACTCAATAATGGCGGCAGTGTGATTGTACCACAACAGAATGGGCCATTTTACAAGATGGACATTGATTTAACTGCCTGATCATTATTGGAATACATAAGAGAACTCAAGAATTTCTGGCTAAATTGGACTGGCAGCCACCACAAAATCTCTTCCTAAAAAGACAAATCTGTTTCAGTTTAAATGGTGGTGTGAGGGTGAAATATTTATATTCCTGTTGTGTAGCCATCCTCATTCTATCTTCCTGGTTTCATTAGAGGGCGTGTTCCCACCTAGATGCTAGTGTTTGACTTTCACATGCAATTGCCAATCCACCACCTCAACCTACAGTAAATCCAGATACATTTTTGTGGATGGCTCTCCAGCAACAACACTCAGTTACATTTGTTAGGGGAGCAGGACTTAAGGGATTGAGTTTAAGGTAAGGGATGGTCAGGTATGAGCTTCAGTGATTTGTATTCAAGCCCATAAAGTGATTCAACAAGCCTTTAGGAATTTTGATTTTATCAGTCTTGTTTTCAAGCTGCATTGATCCTCTTACTGAGACTAATCTCGACCATGAGGACCAATTCCATCTCCCCTACCTGCCCTATTCTGATTGGAATAATTTAATATTAATATAAGTCAGTAGGCTACGACCTGTCACGACTAAGTTACACATTTTGTGAACATTGTTTCAGAGTCACATAACCCACTACAGTTTTTCTCGATTGTAAACAAGCATTGGTCAATACTTAAGTCACATTGTCAAAACACAGTCAGCAAAACTGAAGTGTACGTGAACCAAACAGTGAATAATTTTTTCTTTGCCTTCACACAAAATGCATTGAATGAACACATTCCCCAAAATCCATGAACTCTGTTCGCATTCATACTCCACCACCTGCAAAACAATATATTGGCAGCACAAGTTTTTTCAAATGCTTACACACTTACCAAAACTGATAAAAACAAATTCAAAACAGAATGATGGCAACTGTTGTGCATTTCTTGAGTAACCATATTGAAATATATAACAAATGTTTGAAGAATAAGGTAAGATCTCTGCTCAGTAACCAAACTTGGTACATACACATCTATGCATAATGTAAAATACTGTAAAACAGTGGATTTACAGTTTTTTTAGAGAGTAACAGGGAAGGAAGCCAGGCAAACTGCACATAAATTCATCTTTGTGGATGAAGCTGGATTCATCCTGGCCCAAACACGAGACGGGTAAGAAATGTGATCGGTCAGAGAGCCACATGTCTCAGGCCAGATAAGAACCAATATGTGCAGGACTGTCCAATGTGGCTTGCTGTTACACAAACCACTCATTGGCCCCTACAGTACAGATAGGCTAGTGATTATACTATACATGTTTATGTTCGTTTGTTATTATTGCAGCCCTGGAATATTGGGAATTAGTTTTTAGTTTGAACTTTTCTTTGTTTGAACATTTTTCTAAAGTATCATATACTATATTCAAAGAAATCAAAAATAAAGGATGTTCTTTCCAATTGCTGCATTTCTGTTTCATTCTTGTACCATAAAATTAATAACAGTCAATAAAGTGAGGTGTTATTTTTATTTGATAATCAAATAGTGATTTATGTGAAAAAACTTTTTAGTTTTTCTTAATCTCTTTGGCAATTTTTTAAACAGTCTTAACGTTTCTACATTCAACATATTTTTTACATGTAATATATAGTGAACTGAAAATTTGCCATGAAATGACATCCATGAAAACCTAAAATCTGCAACCACAATGAAAAAAACAGCAACCAAAATGAACAAAACTGCAGTAGTTCTGTAAATAACAATGAATTGCACATCTTCACGGTAGGTAACACTGCAAAATCCCATCTTGCTGGACATCTTTTTACTCTTGTTGGTCTGACAAGAGATTTTCATCAACATCCTATCTGTTTCTCCTTGTGATGCACCGGTGAAAAATCTCATGTCTCAACCAATTTCAGGTCACCTGGCAGGTAATTTGCCAATTTAACAGACATCACAAACATTCCATGTCATAGATATTTATGGAATGTACAGTTGTGCTCAAAAGTTTGTACACCCTTGGAGAATTGGTAATGTATGTACCATTTGTAAAAAGGATGTGCATTGGACATGATTTTACTACCCGAATGGCATGTGGTATTATTAGAATAGTATTCGGTTAACCGAAATACGTTTTTAATACAACATGAGCGCTGCTACATAACGCTCGAAGGAGTGGGTGTCATTCTCATATCTCCAGCTCAATGGCGGTTCGTGTGAGAAAAGCGCAAGCAAGCATAATGAGGGAACGGTGTGGTAGACACGCAAAAATCAGCTACAGAACTAAAAGTCCATATTTATCAACACATAACACTAATGTTATTGGATGGAGGAGTCTAAAAAAGCCAGTTAGCTAAGCTAGCCAGCTATATACTGTTTGCTTAACTCACCGTTTTCGGCACTCTCAACCGCTTTTAGATACCACCTCTTACCTTTACGTAGCGTTTTGTGGTTAAGTAAATAGTCCATCTTTCCTTGAATTAGCTGACTTTCATCCACTTGCTAACAGTAGTCTATGTAGTATATATTGCGTCATTATGAAGGACTAGGCCGGACCACACTACAATCGTCTAATGTAGTATATATAGCATCATTCTGAAGGACTAGGCCGGACCACACTACAACGGCTTTGATTGAGGAGCATAAACAAACACGTGTGAAGGAGCGAATGTTATAAAAACGAGTTAAAAACATACTTTTTTAAATGTCATGGTCTATCATCATATGTGAAATGTAGGATTTGAAATTTTAATTGTTTTTAGAAAATGTATATTCAGGCCTATTTATTTTAACCCAAACAATTATTACACATACAAGCACTAGAATAATAAATACTTTAATTTAGCATTCAAATATTCGACTAATAGTGCCAATCCCTAATTTGTAAAGAAAACATGAGTGAACAGGCAAAATCCATGTATTTTATTTCTTATGGGATTCACATTCAACTGTAGGTCAAAACCGAATGGCTCAATCATAAAACAAAACATGGCAACAAAGGAAAAAATTAACTGACCCCTGTTCAAAAGTCTGCATACCATTAGTTCTTAATACTAAGTTTTGCCGCCTTTAGCATCAATGAAAGTGTGCAGTATTTTGTAATAGTTGTCTATGAGGCCCCGAATTCTTGCAGGTGGAATAGCTGCCCATTTGTCTTCGTAAAATGCCTCCAGGTCATGCAAAGTCTCTGGACGTCTTGCATGAAGCGCTTGTTTGAGATCTCCCCAGAGTGACTAGGTCAAATTAAGGCCACTCCAGAATCTTCACTGTTTTCTGCTGTAACCACGGATGCGTCAACTTGACCTTATGCTTAGGGTCATTGTCCTGCTGGAAAAACCAAGAGCGTCCCGTGTGGAGCATGTCTACTCTGTTCACTTTAGGCCTTGTTGACCCCTCACCAAACATTGCACTAATGGTTGTGATCATAAAGCTCTATTTTGGTCTCGCCAGTCCAAATTACATTGTGCCAGAAGCTGTGAGGTGTGTCATTGTGTTGTTGGGCATATCGTAATCAGGCTTTTTGTGGCATTGTTGCAGTAAAAGTTTCTTTCTGGCAACTCGACCATGAAGCTCATTTTTGTTCAAGTATCGTTGTATTGTGCTCCTTGAAACAACCACACCGTCTTTTTCCAGAGCCTGTATTTCTCCTGAGGTTACCTGTGGGTTTATCTTTGTATCCTGAACAAATCTTCTGGCAGTTTTGGCTGAAATCTTTCTTGGTCTACCTGACCTTGGCTTGGTATCAAGGGATCCCAGAGTTTTCCACTTCTTAATAAGTGATTGAACAGTACTGACCTATGTATATAAACTTCCATAACCTTGTTATGCAGGTCTTTTGACAGTTCTTTTCTGCTCCCCATCGCTCAGTATCTAGCCAGCTCAGTGCATCCACGTGAGCGCTAACAAATTCATTGACTATTTATACACAAACTAATTGCAATTTAAAAAACCACAGGTGTGGGGAATTCACCTTCAGTTGTCATTTTCACCTGTGCGTGTTACCTTGTATGTCTGTAACAAGGCCATTCAAGGGCATGTAATCTTTTGATCAGGGCCATTTGGGTGGTTTCTGTTTTACTTATGATTTAAAAAGGAGCCAAACCACTACTTGATAATAAATGGCTTCATTCGATCACTATACTTCAATAAAAAACGAAAATATAGTTTGTTTGCATGATCAGTCATATTTTCAAAATCAATGCCATATTTTTTTAATTTTTGACAGGGCCGGCTAACTTATAAGCACACCTGCACTTGTATGTCTGAGAGATTTTGATAATTGAATGGATCATTTTGCATGTGATGGCTCACATGATGAAAGAATGTTTAGAAATTGTTGAGAGTAAAACAATCAACAAGCCATGCGCATGTAGGTATTGTGCCTTTTTGTAGACAATGTACTTACTTTTTTGCACACATATGCCAAAACACATGCAATTTGCTTACATTTTTAAATCTGGTGTGAGCAAGAGACTAATTATTCAGGGAATTTAACTTATTGTTTTGAAAAATGTATTCTCATTTGTAAAATGAGCCAAAATGATTGGAAAAACGTACTGGAAATTTTATTTACGCCAATACTTTTAGGTCAGTGTGTTATGAGTGACAATGTACAGTGGGGAGAACAAGTATTTGATACACTGCTGATTTTGCAGGTTTTCCTACTTACAAAGCATGTAGAGGTCTGTATTTATTTCCATAGGTACACTTCAACTGTGAGAGACGGAATCTAAAACAAAAATCCAGAAAATCACATTGTATGATTTTTGAATAATTGTATTTTTAGACCTGATAGAGGTCTAAAATGGACACCGTTCTAGTGAACATGTATTTCTATGGCTTTCATACCCCTCATGTCATCATAGCAAGGGCTAATACAGGTCTGGTCATGAGAAGTGCCACTTTTTGAGAATAGGCTGTCATTAGGGAAACACATCGGAAACGGTTTATCGTTATTCAATAAACCATTTAAACAGCTCTCAACAAATTGGCCCATGTATTTAGCCCTTACTGCAAAAGCTAAATGTACATCTGTTGATTTTAAGAGCTATAGGTTACAGGTTAATTTAACTAAACTCTCAGTATTGTCATTCTTCTTCAGTTTTCCGGCCAAGTTGGGATAAGTAGCAAGTTCAACCAGGCTTAATTATGATTACAAAGAACACGAAACAGCCCTGACCTGCTGATCTACTTTGTTGATAAATCTCACCATCCAATTTCAAATGTAATAATTTTGCCCTCAAGTTGATAATGAGGTCTAATACCAGTCCATGTGATAATTCCCCTCCGGATGCTGGGTTTGATCAGATGTTGAGCTTTGTAATTAGACTGGCAGAAAATCATTATTTGCTGTTCAAATAGAAAATGAGGTTGGTGGGAAGTCAATTTGGCTACGCTCTCTGAAGCGTTGACAAGAATTTAATGATTTAATTACAGTTGTAAGCTCTTTGGAAGAGACTTCAACTGAACTGAGCGTTTCCACAGTCTCGTGCGGTGCCTGTGAAATGCTGGTGGGCAAAAAGCCCTCCTTAACATCCATTCAAGATGATAGGAATGCCTGATGTTTCTAATGAGGGAGACACTGTTGGTTTGTAAAATAGTCACAAATGACTCTTAAACCAGTTATTCAATCAGGGTAAGGGTAAACTTTTTTCTACTTAAACAAGAAAATCTGCTTAACTTTAAATAAACATATTCAAATCTACATTTTTTAAAACACAGAGTCTTGTATTTGCCACTCAAAGTGGCGTAGGGTTGTCACTTTTACATGTATTTAGCAAGTCAAAATTATTTCTGTTTACCTTGCCTTTGCTGAGAGAAGTGAAGCAAACAATACAGACATGACGTTTTTGGGATTGTTCGCTTGGGTAGTTAAGATGGATGGATAACAGTCTCCAGGTGACTTCAGCATCATTACTCTACTATTTTATTCATGCTGTTTAAGCATTATGGTAATACTGTGTCTGCATAAAAACTGAATATTTTGACAGGGAAACAGTCAAACAGTGTCCTGACCCTTTACCCAGTATTAGCCTGGTAGGGCAAGCTAATAATGGCCATGATTGTTTTGTCATTGTAGAAAATAAATGTCCTCATGTGAAACATTGGCTGTCATATGTCTTTGGGAGCCCAGTGTAGGTCTGGCCATGTTAACTAACCAGTACTTCCCAAGCCTGATTGAATCATATCGACAGTTGTTTGCTCTGTGATTGGAAATCGGATTACCATTTGAAGTCCTTTAAAAGTCCTGTAGAACATTTGGAAATTCAGGTAGATACAGAAAATATACAGCTCCGGAGAAAAACACTGCACCTTTTTTGAGTGAGGAACAGAAGCGTTCAATTTGCAGTGGTCTCTTAATTTTTTCCGAAGCTGTCTATACAGGGCTGATGCTGTGCAAAACTAGAAAAAAAGCCCTTCGTCAATGAAAAGCAAAGAGGAGCCAGGCTGAAGTTTTCAAAAGACCATAAGGATTGGACCGTATGTTACGGGAGCCACCGCTAGCGGACCCAAGCGCACAACTCTAGACCCAAGTAATGAAACTCAAGGCTGTTTTAACGTAGGTTGAGGGGAAAAGACTGAAGCAAGGCCAGAGGGGTGAGGGCTGTGCTGGTAGGTAGACAGGGTGAGGCAGACAGGGCAGCGGGGTAGGCAGGCAGCGTGGGCAGGGTACGTGGGCTGGCAGGCTGGCAGGATAAGGTGGATCTTTGAACAGAAGAGAATAATGTTAGTAGGGAAGTATAACAACACAAACAGGTTTACTCAGACGCTATAGAGCGGCTGTGAACGTTACTACCAGGTGGCGAACGACAACGACCTAGCAACAAGAGGACGGGAAACCAGAGGGTATTTGACGGCAAGCTGAAGAGGGGATGAACCGCAGGTGTGGAGACTTGAGCAGTGGAGGAAAGCAGGAACTGGATCGCAGGAGCCCGGATCCGGCGCCCAAATATACACAGACAAACAGGATAGAGGAAGAGCCTGGCACCGACTAGGAAGAGGTGGCTGTGGAGGGCGTGACACTGTAGAGGAATGGAGTAAGGTCATTTTCTCTGATGAACCAAATTTTCAGCTTTGCCCTGTGATGGAATTTTGGAAGTTAAGGCCCGAATCTTGTCATAATACTACTTTCTTAAGTTGTCACTTTTGTGTTCCTGTATTTTATTGTATTTTATATTCATTGATTTCCAGGTATTTCTTGTATGCTGTGAAATGTATACAAGTCACAATGAAGGAATAAGGGGTGGGTCTTAAGTAGCAGAGGAGTGTGTGTCTTGTTATTTGTTACGGTAATGAGTAGGGGGTTGTAAAGGATGGGGACTATAAAACGTGATAGCAGGACTGAGGTACTTAGATTTTTGCTTGATTTCCAACCACGCTTGTGTGGTTGTATTTCGATGATAATCCCATGCATGTAAAAATAAAAAACCACGATAGAACTTGCGACTCGAGACCGATATCATTTTTCTTTTACAGCCCAAAACCTGGTTGTCTGATGGTTAGACGGAGACCTGGAGAGGCCAACAAGCCACGGTGTCTCGCACCCTCTGAAATTTGGTGGAGAATCAGTGATGATCTGGGGATGCTTCAGCAAGGCTGGAATCAGGCAGATTCGTCTTTGTAAAGGACACATGAATCAAGCCAAGTACACGTTTATCCTGGAAGAACACCTGCTTCGTTTTCCTTTGACGATGTCCCCCAACTCTGGGAATTGTTTTTTCCAGCATGACAATGCTCCATCACACACAGCCAGGTCAATCAAGGTGTGGATGGAGGACCAACAGATCAAGAGCCTGTCATGGCCAGCCTAATTTCCAGACCTGAACCCCATTGAAAACCTCTGGAATTTGATCAAGAGCAAGATGGATGGTCACAAGCCATCAAACAAATTTTTGTGACAGGAGTGGCATAAAGTCAACCAACAGCAATGTGACAGACTGGTGGAGAGCATGCCAAGACACATGAAAGCTGGGATGAAAAATCTGAGTTATTCCACCAAATTTTGATTCATAAACTCTTCCTAAGTTAAAAAATTAGTATTTGGTTGTTGATGTCACAACTCAGATGTGGACCCAAATGCATGAAACAGAGGCAGGAAGTGCCATTAAGCTGTACAAGGAAACTGAGTCAGCAGTTATAGAGACAGGGGTCGGTACACTGGGGATCTCGGCTAAAGTACAGGTGGAAGATGAGCAGGAGAGTAGAACAGGTAGGCAAGCAGGGGGTCTGGTACATGGAAAAACTAGGTACGGAGCATTGGGAACACAAGGAATTTGAACGTGGTTACGACTTGGAGGAATTACACCAGACACACTGGCAACTGGAACAAACAAAGTAGGCAAGGATAATGAGTGGATGGGAGACAACTCATGGGGGTGAGACAAGACAACACAGGTGAACACAATTAGGGTGAGACAGTTGAAAGATGAATATGAATTTGTTTTCTTTACATTATTTGTGGTCTGAAAACAATCTTTTTTTGGTTGTGTTGACCAGTTGTTATTTTCTATAAATAAATACTCTAAATGACACTATTTTTATAGAGAATTTGGGAGTAGTGTTGTCAGTAGTTTATAGAATAAAACAAAACTGTTCATTTTACTCAAACACATTCCTATGAATAATAATTACAGAGAAACTGATAATTTTGAACTTTATATATATATATATATATATATATATATATATATATATAAATATAAATGTTTTTAATGATAAGATCATGATTAGAATATATTCCCAACATTTCACTTAAAACTAAATGCAAAAACTTCCACTCACAGTGCCTTCTATAAGATAAAAGTAATGTCCCTTTTGTTATGTCAAGTACAATTCAGAAATCTCCATATCAAAATCTGCATTTCACCAATGACTTTTAAGGTAATTGATCAAAGAACAGTTCACGTCTGATACCCCCGTTTGCCCTTTGTGGCTGCTCCATCTGCATGTCGCTCTGTGCCTTGTGATTGTGTTTGTAACGTGTATACTGGTAGACCAGGGAAGCCACTGCTGGCGGATGAGTAGAGAACCTCATGAGAAGCACTTTCTGCTCACCTGTAGCTCACCAGCTTTGGAGTGCTCAGGTAAATGTCCTTGCTTTGGATATGTTTCAAATAATAATTACTTTGGTATATTCAAATACATTGTATTTGCGATGGTTATAGTCTTAGGTTTCACTTTCTTATATGTTGCTTTTACTCAGGTAAGCACACGTTCATTGTATATACAATAACAATTAGCAATAGTTGTAATCTTTAGTCAGTGGTCAACAGATGTAATTTTTCTTGGCCTGTTCAGTCTCCATGATTCAGACTTGTGAAGTTACTTACAACAAGGCAACAGATTGGGTCCAGTGCTACAGATTGGGCCGCAAAACCTTAATTACAAAAGTATTCAATAACACGGGCCACACAACTTTGTAATTAAGGTTTTGCGGCCCAATCTGTAGCACTGGACCCAATCTGTTGCCTTGTTGTAAGTAACTTCACAAGTCTGAGTTATTACTAAAAGAAAACATGTATGTGAATACACACCCAGAAAAACATTGTACAGGATGATTTGCAACTTACATGTTGTTTTTCCACCAGTACACCAATAAAACTTTGTTCTAAGGAAATTACATGGTAATACCTATTGTAATACAATTATTTTAAAAGAGTTAAAGAGTTAAAATGTAGTTAACACAAGGGACACCAACAACCTGCATCGGCACGCTATCTCTGATACAGTGAAAAAGGTATCCAGCACAGTCATCTGGCACCAAAGCACGTGCTTTGACTGTGATGCTTTGTATGGTATGCAGCAGCTTAGAATTTATTTTTGCAACAAGCAAAATAGATTGGCTGAATGGTTTCTTAGCCTTCAACGTACCCCACACCACTGTTTCCTGTAGGACGTCTTATTGTCAAAGTGTACCAATATGATTTCTTACAACGTGTATGGATTACTTATTGTAATGAACAATATCACGAGATGACTGTACAAAGTTGTTGTGTCAATCACTGTCTGCTTAGCATCTTAGTTTTACACATGGCAACAATGTGTATGCTATAAGTACATTTTAGTAGTTTACCAGACCATCTTATTCAGGGCAATTTACAGCCTCATGGATTATGATTAAACGTTTTGCTCAAGGACAGAAGAACAGGTATGTTACCTTGCTGGCTTTTATTATTGGTCAGATGCTTGAACAGCTGGTTTAACTGCCGGCCATAACAGAACCAACTAACAAGTTAGTCACACTTATTATGAGCATAACAATCTAGTTAGCGTCCTAATAGACAGAACATCGGTTACAGAACTATAGCCCCGGACGCCCCCCCCCCCCCCCCCCCCCCCCCCCCCCCCCCCCCACACACACACACACACACAGACACACACACACACACAGTAGTAACCAAGTGCTGCTTCAGCCAGATTCCCTAACTCAGATGCGTCGGGCGTCCGGGGCTATAGCCCTAGATCTTTTATGAAAAGCCCCCGGATTTGAAACTGACTAAAATAAAATGCCCCTGATCTATGCATGAATAATTTCGAACGCGTATTATGACAATGAAGACGTGTAGGCCTCGAGCGTGTACATGGAAACTTCCGCATGTACATTCAAAACACTGTACTTTCTGTCTCGCGCGGTGCGTGGGGGAGGGGCTAAGCCCCGAATGTATAGTGATCCTAGTGACGTGTCTGCCCGAAGCTAAATCATCCTGTTCTGTTCATCCTAACTTTTTTTCAGTGTTTGGAAATAGTACGATTGTTTTCTTCATGATGCTTGTAATAATTTTCAGTTTTCGAATCTGTTCCCCGTCGTTTTAAATGTAGAGACCTATGGCTTATGAGCAACATTTTTTAAAAACACTTATATTTGGAAAATGTCTAAATAAAAGAGGCCACGTATTTGTTCAAAACAGATATGAATTTAATTTATATTTTTTTTAACAAAATGTTCCCTCTCAAAACTTTAACAACTACTAATATTTGTATCACATTTTATACAATCTGAACTGCTGAACGTGGAATACACATTACCTCATAGCTAAAAGCATATGATTCATTTTATGTGAATTATTTTTTTAATAGTTTTATCTTTCTTTTTAATATGTAGATATTCCTTTTATTTTCTATAACTTTACAACATACACTAAGCCAATCGGCAAAATAGCTTCATGAAATATCATAAATATCACGTTTTCCAATCCACAAACCGGAAGTCATATTGTTGCAACCGAATCTCAAAAGTTGCCAGCATGACGCTAAACTAGTAGAGCCGTGGGGAGCAGTGGTTTCAGGTGTAAGCAAGTAAAACAGAAAACTCCAACCGCCTCCAAAAAGAAAAGAGTTGAGAAAGGAACAGCCTTGTGAGGATTTGTGTATAACAATCACAGACCAAACCAAACGTAAGCCTTCACTGTTCTGTTTCAGTACAATATATTTTGTAGCAATGATAGGAAGGTACTGTACTCTGAATGACGAACTGGAGACATCAGGAAATGGAGTTCAATTTCAACGTTTTTTTTGTAATTTGCTATAACAATGAATTGCTTGGTTTTGCTACTCCCGACAGTGCAGTTAAAAGTTTAAAAGTAACAGTAATTATAATATAAAAATAAGAACATAACACAATCAATCAAAAATAACACCTTACTAAAACATGCATCAATAATAATAACAATAACTGTACAACCGTAGTACGGTCTTTATAACAGTTTTCATAACACACACAAGGATTTGTGCTTCACTAAATATGTTTTATTTTTCAGATCTGCCTGCTTAGTGCCCAAACCGTATGCAGACAGCTAAAATGAAGAAACAAGGTGGGTTCCACAGAGCTGTGGTAAAACTCTGTGGAAATGCTCCTGAAATGTAGTAATGCTTATAGTGCTGTCAGTAACATTTTGGAGGTTCCTTGGCATCCACATGGTTCTGCAGATAGCAGAATGATTGGATATAGCCACCAAGCATTAAAGGAATTATGTAAATATGTACACTACCGTTCAAAAGATCAGTGATATAGAAATGTCCTTGTTTTCGAACTGATCCAATATACAGTGTTGACATTATAAATGTTGTACACTGATGAGCCAAAACAACATGACCACCTGCCTTATATGCTGTTGGTTCTCTACTTGTCTTCAAAACAACATGACTCATTGAGGCATGGACTCTACAAGACTTTAACAGCAGAACATTCAAGTCCTGTATGTTCTGAGGTGGAGATGCTGTGGATCGGACATGTTGGTCCAGCACATCCCACAGATGATCCATCCGATTGAGATCTGGGGAATTTGGAGGCCAGGTCAACACCATGAACTCTACATCATGTTCCTCAAAACATTCTCAAACAATGTGTGCAGTGTGACAGGGTGCTTTATCCTACTGAAAGAGGCCATTGCCATCAGGGAATACCATTGCAATGAAGGGGTGTATCTGATCTGCAACAATGTTTAGATACAAGGCACATCAACACGAATAGTCAAACCCTGGGTTTCCCAGCAAAACATTACCCAGAGCATCACACTGTCTTCACACGCTTGTCTGTTTTAGCTTGGGTGTATGGAACGTAAGAAGTGCCCATCAAGCCAGTTCAGCTTGTGGGAGGTGCTTGAGGAGGTATGGGGTGAAATGTCTTCAGATTACCTCAACAAATTGGCAACTAGAATGCAAGGCTGTAATTACTGCACATGGAGGATTATCGACGATCTAAAAGTCATTATTTCTAACCTTGTCATTGACTATATTTCCTATTAATTTTCCAAAGTTTCCTATTCAGAATAATTTCATGTATGTTTTCATGGAAAACGAGGATATTTCTAAGTGACCCCGATCTCATGAACGGTAGTGTAACTATGGTAACACTTTATTTAAAGGCCATATTCATAACCCATTATACAGCATTATGCATGTATTTATAATGCAATATAATACTTACTAATGTGGTATAAGCATTGTTATAGAAACTCATAAAAACCTGTGTTCTACAAATGTACATAATGCATTATATGTTTAATTATAATACACTATAATGTACAGAAGCAAAGTGCTTCTCAATTACTGGGAAATCTTTCCTCAATGATGATACTGCATTCTAATTATCAACACTGTGATTAATCTAAAATAAATGGTCAATGAGCAGCAAATGAGCAACCCTATTAGTTCACCATAATCATTTTCATGGTGTGTTATAGCACATTTATAAGCCACTCTAAAGTCATCTGATTGCGTTAGGTAAAGTGATGAAAGGCTTATTAGACAAACATAACCATACACCATAAGACATTACTATAACATAATAAAGTGTCTGCATTCTGTAAAGTCAAACGTTCTCAACAGTTCATATTGACGCAACACAAAATCTTTCATACTCTGCTCTATTCAATAAGTTGAATAACATAACATTAATTGCCACACAATCCAACAATTGCAGCACTCAAAATAGATTCACATAAATTACACAAAAAAGAAAGAATACGAAGACAAAGATCTGCACGTCTGTTGTATCCGACTCAATCTAACATACATGGCGTAAGAATTTACATATCCAAGTTAGATTTGAACCCAGATCAGCCAAACATATCAAATAAGTAATAGAGGACCACAAGTCAGCCGTACTTAAAGAAAATATTTGCTATTTAGCTAACACTGTAAACCCAATACATAAAAAGGTAATATGTTCGATGCTATAAGCCAGGTGTACTTTTCATAGAGACAGTACTTGATTGAAAGTGACGCACAAAGATACCAAGATGCCTCACCTTAAACGTAACCTAACCCTAAAATTTTTCCTGACTCTAACAACAGTACCCCCACGCCTAACCTTAACCATGCGGAATTATGGTAAGCTGTGTTATAAGTTAAATGTGTTCAGAAAAGAAACAGAACATCCGTTTATATTAATTCACAAGAAGTCACGTTATTTTGTTGTGAATTTCTGGGTAGCCATGTCAATAAATTGCGGTGTATAGCTGAGATAAATCGATGGCGTGTAACATCAGACAACTCTGATAATCTATAATGTTATTCGTAACGAAGGGTTTATCATTTTGAATCGATTATGTTAAGGACCAACATACTAGCGAAACATTGAGAAACAATGTAATATCGAGTCGTTAAGGACCCATAGCATTTGGGATATGTTGATAGCGAATCCAATTCCATCAATTAATGTTCATACTGAATATAATTGTGCTATGCACACTAGTTGTATGTGAACTTAATCTCTGAGAGGTACAGTTGTCATATAGGCAGAGCCAGCTCTGTATGTGCACCATATAGGGGTAAAAAACAACAGAAACCATTATTGAAATGCGGTAAAACGTATTATTTAACTAAATTAATTCTTAATTAGATTACATTTCTCAGTGTTAATCTTTTATATTTTCTGTGGCAGAGTAATTGATTAATTTTCAGGCAGAGGACTGCCACCAATGGCAGCCTACAACATGGTATATCTAGAAAGTTTCATTTACCTTTTTCTCCATACAACATATTCAAAGAATTCAACAAAAGACAGAACAGGGCAGTGGGTTTACATTTCTTTAGTGGGGTCCTCTTTTCTAGGGTTACATTTCCGTGTCTTCAAAACAGGACATCACAATGTTGAGGAATACAGAGCCGTTCACGAAGCCTCTCCTGTCGCTGTTCCTGTCCTGCCCTCCGCCTCCATCAGCGCTCAGACAGGCGGTATTAACTTTGTACCTCAACTCAGCCACAATACTATTGGAGGGGATGTGAACATCAGCATCTCTGTTGCAGCTACGCAGAAAGGTGAATATAATACCGTGGCTGTACAGATGTCAGGAATACAACAATTTCCATCCATTGCTGTGGGAGAATACCATGTAGGTCTACGGCAGTTGAGTGCATTTTCTAAAAGCATGCATCCTTATTTCTTAATCATTTTCCAGAGGGCACATCCCAGGCCACAGAAATCAAACAAGGGTAAGATGCCAGATTTTATGTTCTTACATTAACGAAATCCTCAACAAGATCTTATAAACATTCCCAAGATCTTATAACGAGTAATATTTGTTACATTGTTCTTTAAATTGTATGCAATCATCTTTAAATCTCTAGAAATTAGGTGAAAATTCTAAATTAGCTGTTTAATACCAAATGTTCAAATGTGTCTGTCTTTCTTTTTTCCCTCTCTCTGCAGTGAGGGGAGGAATAGTGGGTGAAGTATTTCAAAGAAGCAAGCGACCCTGTCTTTCATGTATCGACACAGAGTCTGCAGACAATACACGGCTAGTGTGCAGACAAAAAGCAAGACCACATGGGTTATTTGCTGATATACTTCAGCCCGTATCCATTGACTTTGCCTGGCACAAATAAACAAAACAAAAATTCCAAACACGAAAGTCTGCGGATCTAAATGTGTAAAGCAAATAACTTTTGTCAGAAAATACAGTATCAGCTCAAGTGTACCAGATTTGTCTGGTTTTATTCTTTTGTTGGGATATTTTTGTCATGTTTTGGTTTCACTCTATTCTTTGCAGTGAATGACCTCTTAGAAAGAGTGAAAGAGAAACATAAATCTGTTCTGAGGGAGAAGTTTACACATGTGATTGAAGGCACAGCATGGGAAGAAACGGCCCTCAACAACATCTTTACAGAGCTCTACATTACCAAAGGAGATAGTGAAGGGCTAAACCAAGAACACGAGGTGTGGCAGATTGAGGATAAATCTAGAACAAAATCATCACCCGACATTCCAATCAACTGCAAGGACATATTCAAATCTGAAGAAGGGAAACGCATTAGAACTGTTCTGACCAAGGGGATTGCTGGCGTTGGGAAAACGTTTTTAGTGAGGAAGTTTGTTCTCGACTGGGCCGAAGAAAAAGCAAACCAGGATTTTGTTGATTTCGTATTTGAGCTTCCTTTCAGGGAGCTGAATTTGATTGAAGGTGATAATAGTCTTTCTGAACTACTTCTTGGCTTCCACCCTGAACTTGAAGACATAGGAAATTTAAAAAAATTGAATGCTCTGTTCATCTTTGATGGGCTAGATGAAAGCCGGCATCCTTTGAATTTTAATGAAAACAAGAGGGTGACTGATATAAAAGAAAGAACGTCATTTGATATTTTGATGACAAACCTTATCAAGGGAAATCTGTTTCCATCTGCCTACATCTGGATAACATCCAGACCGGTTGCCGCCAATCGTATCCGACCGGAAAGGTTCATCCACCAAGTCACAGAGGTACGGGGGTTTAATGACCCACAAAAAAAACTGTACTTCAGGAAAAAAATCAAGAATGAGGACGTGGCCAACAGAATCATCTCACACATTGAAACTTCAAGGAGCTTTTACATCATGTGTCACTTACCAGTATTTTGTTGGATCGCCGCTAAGGTTCTTGAGCAGATGTTCAAGGAAAGTAAGAATGGAAAGATCCCTACAACTCTGACTGAGATGTACACATGGTTAATGCTCACTCAAGCAATGCAGACAAATAAGAAGTATAAGACAGGCAACGAGATAGATCCCGAGAAGATCTTGAAATCGAGAAAGTGCTTCATATTGAAACTGGGGAGGCTGGCATTTGAATATCTAGAAAAAGGCCATTTTATATTTAATGAGAACGACCTGGAAAAATATGACATTGATTTCAGTGAAGCTGCAGAGTACTGTGGGTTGTGCACAGAAATATTCAAACAACAAACAGTGATGCATAAAAAGAAAGTGTACTGCTTTGCACATCTGACCATTCAAGAGTATTTTGCTGCCCTGTATGTGTTTCACTGTTTTGCAAGCAAGAGTATTGAGTCATCCAGTCTCAAGTCTTTTCTGATGGAAGGGTCAGAACCTTATCTTGAATCTATGCTTGAAGAAGAGCCTATAAATCTGCCGTTGCATGAGTTAATGGAGATAGCAATGTACAACTCGGTGGGGAGAAAAAATGGACAGTTTGACCTGTTCCTTCGCTTCCTTGTTGGCATTTCACTGGCATCAGTTCAGGAGCTTCTAGTAGGCCTACTGCCACAGACCAAGGATGTTTCAGAGACTGTAGAAGAAGTCAAGTCTACCCTTAAGGAAATGGATCTAATAGATGTCTCCCCTGAAAGGTGCCTCAATCTTTTTCTCTGCTTGGCTGAAGTAAAAGATAATTCACTACATGAAGACATTCAGAGGTGGATGAGGTCAGAAAATCGGTCAGAAACAGAGCTTTCTCCTGCTCACTGTTCAGCCCTGGCCTATGTTATACTTGCCTCAGACAAGGTGATGGATGAATTTGACCTGATGAAATACAAAACGTCAGTGAAGGGAATATTTAGACTTATTCCAGCTATGAGGAACTGCAAAAAGGCAATGTAAGTATTAATCTCAAACTCACACTGTATCAAATACAAATGTGTCTAATTTCCAATGTTAAGTTACTTACTGTATACAACCTTTGATTTATTCTTAGCAGCACAATGACCATGAAAGTGGCTGGGTTTCCACACTTTACCCCAGGATATACCATTCTAGGACCTATGAAAAACAAAGAAGGAGTAAAAATATCATTTCGTCAGCACTTTGTTTTGTCCTAATTGAGCCAGTGGTGTCTGAGATATTACATGTGCTGTAGATCGCGTGATAGTTAGCCCCGTCCTAGTTGGTGGTATTTTGCAAGCAACCTCGCATGATCTTCACATGATTCATATTCCTACGTTTCTACAGAATCTCCAGTATTGACCTTGACAAATGGATTCTGGAAACTGTGGCCTCAGCACTTGACCTTCCAGACTCTCCATTGAGAGAGCTTGTCCTAATAAACAATCAACTGTACGATTCAACAGTTGAGCTGCTCTGCAGAGGATTTCTGAGCCCACATTGTAAACTGGAGGCTCTGAGGTCAGTATGCTTCAATAATAATACATAAAAACAAGAATTTAGGTCAATGAAGATCATTGTAAATCCTAGACAATGAACCATATACGGGGCCTCTCAAGAGTTATCAACTCCCTTTTCCACATTTTTCTGTGAGACAACATGAAATATACAGCTCTGGAAAAAATTAAGAGACCACAGACCACTAATATTTTTCCAGAGCTGTATATGAAATAAATACGCATTTTTTCCCACAGATTTTTTCGAAATTAATTACAAATATAAAACAGGTTTACATAAGTATACACCCACTTTTTGCTATGACACACCTGAATGAGTGAAACCAGTTTTCTAGAAATCACGTTATTTGTTTAACGTCCATCTGTGGTCCAGTCTGGAAGGCCACCAAGAGACCTATGGCAACTTTGAAGGAGTTCTGTTCTTCTACGGCAGAACCAGGTCGCACTGTAACAATATCCCGTTTGCTTCTCAACGATGACGTTCATGGGAGATTGGCAAAAAGAAAAAAAACTCACACCAATAGACTTTACCAGAATGTACTGGAAAGAATTTGAGACCAAATGTGCTGTAAGAAGGCTCAATGGTCTGAGGAGATTTTTAAAGCGCTGTGTTTGGCGCTCGTCTTGCACCGCACGGGAAAACAATCCCTGCCATGAAGTATGGTCATAGGAGCATCTTGCTATGGGGCATCTCAGGGGCAAGGGACTATGAGACTGACCAGGGCTGAGGGAAGGGTGAATGGAGCAAAATACAGAGGTCCTCGAAGAAAACTTCATCCAGAGTGCACAGGAGCTTATCCCACTTGACAGAGCTTGAGCAGTTTTACAAAGAAAAATGATTCCCGAAGTGCCATGCTGCTGGGGACTTATCCAAATAGACTCATAGCTGTAATTGCTGCCGAAGGTGTCTCTACCAAATATTAACGAAAGGGGTTGAATAGTTATGCAATCAATTGTTTTGCATTTGTAGATTTTGTGTCTTACTTTGAAATTATATGTTTTTGTTGTCCAGATCAGTAGCAAAAATCTTAATTAGATCCATTCGGATTTATTTGTGTCACAGTAAAATGTGGAATGTGTCCACCTACCTTTTTCATTGCCCTTTCCCTTCAATTTACATAATCTCCCTTAAAATGTTTATAAGGTTTCCCTGCTTCCTTCAAATCTTCCACTCTACTTTTTCATACGAGCATATTTTAAAATAAAAAATGTGCTGTCATTAGTGCATGGACAGCTTTTCAATTGTTATTATAGCAAGGAGTAAAATAAGGGCTTATCAGAGTAGAATTTTTAACCATTTATTTTCAAGCAAGTAGCTTTAACAACTAATTATTTTCTCTGCCTTTGTAGTTTTTCTGGAGATGGACTGTCATCGAGTGGTTGTGCTCACCTGGCCTCTGCTTTTAAATCAGTGAGCCCCCACTTGAGGGAGCTGCGCCTGGGTGGCAACTTACTGCATAAAACACTAAATGAAATACTGTCTGCTGGACTGGGGAGTCCACAGAGTAAACTAGAAAAACTGGCGTAAGTGTTTTTGGTAACACACACAAACACGTACACTACCATTCAAAAGTTTGGGGTCACTTGGAAATGTCTTTGATTTCAAAAGAAAAGCACATTTTTGACCATTAAAATAACTTCAAATTGATCAGAAATATGGTGTAGGCATTGTTAATAACTAATGTCGCTGGAATCTGCTGACTTTTTTTATGGAATGTCTACATAGGTGTACAGAGGCCCAAAAAATAAGCAAAAATCTGTCCTGTGTTTATGGCACATTGTGTTTGCTAATCAAAGTTCATAATTTTGAAAGGCTAACTGATCATTCGAAAACTCATTTGTAATTATGTTAGCACAGCGGAAGAATACTGTTGTGCTGATTACTAAAGAAGCAATAAAACTGACCATCTTTGGACTAGTTGAGTATCTACAGCATCACCAATTTTGGGTTTGATTACAGGCTCAAAAGGGCAAGAAAAAAATACATTTCTTCTGAAACATGTCAATCTAGACTTGCTCTGAGAAATGTGGACTATTGAGTTTGAGAAAGTGGCAAGAAACTGAAGATCTTGCACTACGTAGTGTACCACTCCCTTCAGAACATCGCATGTAGGGTGTGACCACAACAGAAAGAGGAGTGGGAGGCTCCGGTGCACAAATGAGCAAGGGGACAAATACATTAGTTTCTGGTTTGAGAACCAAACGCATTACCGGTCCTCACCTGGTGGCTTCATTAAATAGTACCCACAAAAAATATCAATATCAACATCAATAGTGAAGAGGCAACTTTAAGATGCTTGCCTTCTAGGCAGCGTTGCAAAGGAGAAGTCATCTCAACCAATAAAAAGAAAAGCCAAAGATGTGCAAAGGAGATGCTCGGAGATGTTTTTACAATAATTTATACAGTTTAGTTACAGTTTACACTGAACTAAGTAGTTCTTAAAATGTGTTAATGTGTTTTGACTTTCACCTTTGTGTATAATACCTTTTGAAAATGTATTTTTCAGGTTGACTCAAATTCTCAGAATGAACAAAATCTGTGAAGTACTTGTTTCAGCTTTCAACTCAAAATCCTGCCATCTGAGAGAGCTGGACCTGAGCTACAGTGACATTAACATTTCAGGAGTGGAGTTGCTTTCTGCTGGACTGAAAAGCCCACACTGTAAACTGGAGATATTTAGGTCAGTAATGTTTTATTCAGTAATGTTTTATTCTTTCGTTGGTGAGCTATTCACCATTGCTCACCAACGAATCTAAAATACAACATCTCCTCAACACCATCTAGAATTAGAATTTCATGGAACAATCAACATCCTCTGTATTTCCAGAGTAGGTACCGGCGTTAACACAAAATGTAAATACCTTCCTGACGAAATTGTCAATGAAGAATATGCTAGGCTAGCCAAATTTGTATAGCATATTTCATCCACAGGGCAATTCAAAGTGCTTTACATTAGAAGAAGTGATCGGGATAATAGAAATACATTTAGTATGAAAGACAAAGCATACGCATGAAACATCACATTTAAGATGGTTAAAAGATAATGAAAAGATTACTGAAAGGAAACAAAGGTATTTAACCTAGATTTAAAAGTGGTCCCGTTTGGAGCATGTCAAAGATTTTCTGTCCGTTTGTTTTAACTGTCCACTGCATAATGACTAAACGCTGCCTCACCATCCTTTGTTCTACTCTCAGAACAGACCAGACCCTGATGACCTGAGGGGTCTGGAGGGTTCATATGGAGAGAGGTCTGAGATGTAACTTGGCCCTGAAGCATTCAGTGGTTTTTAGACAAGTAACAGTACCTTAAAATATATTCTGTGAGATATAGGGAGCCAGCGAAGAGACCTAAGAATTTGTGTAATGTGTTCAGCTTTCTTAGTTTAATAATTTTGTGTTGAAATTCAGATCAGAATCCATAACCCCAAGCTTTGTAGCTTGGTTTTTAGTCTTAAGGTACAGTCCCCTCCAAAAGTATTGGAACGTTAAGGCAAATTCCTTTGTTTTTGTTGTTCACTGAAGACAAGCTGAAATTCTGAACTCTTGTCTCATACTTATCTTTTGATCTTAAACCCAAATGTCTTCAGTGAACAACAAAAACTAAGGAATTTACCTTGCCTTTCCAATACTTTTGGAGGGGACTGTATATTTCTCAGGTCTCTCCTAAAACCTTTTCTTCCTTTACTCCACACCCATTTCAGTTTGCAGTTGCCAATGAGTGTAAAGAGGTGCAGAAGATCCTTAAGTTCAACACACTCGTTCCACCTTAATGCTTAAAAAATAAAATCTACAAGCTGATTTCTGACAACTGCCGGAATATCGAAGCTTTAGGAAGATTCTGATCAAACAAAGTGTCTTTGATCCCTTCCCATGTGGTTTGTGGTCTTATACAAAATTCTAGGAAAATGTTTTAGCATTATCGCTGCGAAGGGAGGGGGGAATATTGGTAACAGGAGTGACAATCATTTTCAAATGTTATTTTTCATATGTGAAAAAAATGACATTCCCTTAAATCCTTAATATACAATGTATTCCATTTTGCTTAGCCATTCCTTCACCTTCATCCAACACTTTTGGAGATAATTGTTAAAACAGACTAGCTTTTTATACAGTGCATAACCACCAGATCGTGAGTTGATTTTACCATAACAAATGGCTACTGTACTGCTTGAATAGGTTTTCTTGATTTAAGATCCTAATTTTTCTTTATATGTTAATTTCTCTGATTAGGCTAAATCAGTGTAATCTGACTGGAAAATGTTGTGAGATATTGGGTTTAGCCCTCTGGTCAAACTCCTCCTGCCTGAGAGAGCTAGACTTGAGTAACAATGACCTGCGTGATTCTGGAGTGAAGCTGCTCTCTAACGGACTGGTGAACCCACACTGTGCCCTGGAAAAACTAAGGTCAGTACTTAAACACATACTACTGCCAGAAGTCATTAAAGGAAACATAAAATAATCCCATCCCATGATCTTTCCGAGCAGCCTGTCGTTCTGTAGAGTCACAGGGGAAGGGTGTATGTACCTGGCTTCAGCTCTCATGTTAGAATCATCCCATCTGAAAGAGCTGGACCTGAGCTACAACTACCCAGGAGACTCAGGTGAAAATGTTCTGTCCGCCAGACTGGAAGATCCACATTGTAAGCTGGAGAAACTCAAGTACGTGCAACTGGAGGAGAAGCAGTTCCTTTTACAAATCTTTCAATATCTGCCTCACGTCAGTCATCAAAGTCAGTCATTCTTATCTGTTTCGGTGTCTTTTAGTGTGGACCATAACGAAGAGTGCTGGGTGAAGTTGGAGCTATTAAGGAAGTGTAAGGAAGTGTCAAAGTCTTTACCGCATGCACTCATGCACACACGCATTGGACCTACTGACTTTATATTCTTCTTGTGCGCAGATGGCTGCAAGCTTGAATTTGACCACAACACAGCGCACCGTGAACTGTTTTTAGACAACCGAACTGTGAAACGGGTCATAGAGGAGCAACCGTATCCAGAACATCCAGACAGATTCATGGAAAGCCCAATTGTGCTGTGTAAAGAGGGTCTTACAGGGCGCTGTTATTGGGAGGTACAGTGGCAAGGTGCAGTTAAAATTGGTATGACTTGTAAAGAAATCAAGAGGTGTGGAGAATATAAAGGCAAAGGACTAGGACATAAATCCTGGTGTATAAATCTAAATGAATTCAGCTGGTCCTTTCATTATGGTTGCTTAGATAAATTGTTCTCCACTGAAGCCATATTCCAAAATAATAGGATAGGAGTGTTTCTAGACTCTGAGGCCAGCACTCTGTCCTTCTACACAGTTGACAGAGACACATTTGCTCACCTGTATACATTCCACTCCACTTTCACTGAACCACTCTACCCAGCATTTGAGTTTGAAAATAGATATTCAGAAGTAACAATCGAGGATTGTTACATTAGCGGACACTGAGCATATCAGACAGTGTTGCTTTGTAGCTATCCTCATCCTGGCACAGGAATACGCTGTGAGGAAAAGCGTGCAGCTGTGTATTCAATGTTTTTGGTTAGTGGCTGTGGACTTGACTTTGTGGATTTTGATAATGAACAAGGTATATGTATACAGGTGCTGGTCACAATTAGAATATCATTAAAAAAATAAAATAAAAAAGGAATTCCATTAAAAAAGTGATACATGTATAATGTATACAGTCGTTTCACACAGATTGATATATTTCAAGTGTTCATTCCTTTTAATTTTGATGATTATAACTGACAACTAATGAAAACCCCAAAATCTGTATCTCAGAAGATTCGAATATTACTTAAGACCAATACAAAAAAAAGATTTTTAGGAATGTTGGCTTTTTATACTAGTTTTATGACCAGTAACTGTATATGACTGAACAGTTTAATTTTGTAAAATTTTATTGATTTGTCTGAAGCCTTTGATACTATCTATCACATCTAACTAATCCAGTCAGAACCTATGGTTCTCAGAAAAGAGAAAATTATTTTAGTTTGTGTATTAATATTGTCTTATTGTGGATGGGGACTCCCTTATCTTAATGGTGATGACACTATTCAATATACAGCTAGCAAGTCACTAAATACTGTGCAGTCCTCTAAAACATATCTTTAGTAAGATCTGTTTTTTGGACCTTTTTTTGACCTATTCCTGAATCTGCTCTTTGAACACAAATGATGCTCTTGCTCTTGTGAATATTATTATCCTGTCAATCCTGAACTATCGCAATGCAGTGCAGATTTGCACACCAGAGACTCCTTCAACACCCATCTCAATAACCTTTACACTCTGCTTAACTGGCCCTCTTCAAAAACACAACACAAGACTACTGGCGCTGATTTACAACCCTTTAGGCCACTGAGCCCTTTAAGTCACTCCGTATAACCTGCTTATACAACAGTAAACCACACGCTGCACAATGGTGACGCCTAGAAAAACTCACTTCTTTTGATTGTCATTTTCCGCAGACAATGGATGCAACAAATTTTAAAGACCCTTGAGTTTTGTTGCATCTCATTCCTTCAAAAGCAGATTGAATGAGCTGCTATCTGATTAGTGTCCCTGCTGAATCATTAAACCTGTCTGCGGACATCGTGCTCTGTATGCGGTATTTTTGGTTCATGCTTATTTCTCTTGTATAATGTATGAGTACAGTGAATCTATATATTTCTTTACATAATTGCGGTGGTTCCGCATGTTGCCCTGACATCATGCAGCTGTAAGCGTTTGGACAGGTCTTTATTAAAAATATGAATTGGTTCTCAACTATCATTAACTCCATATTAATACTTGTTTGAAGGTTTTTAATCTCATTCAGATTGCAGCGCACTTCCAGATTAACTTTAATAAACCACTGCCAATGTAGTACATACGCCGTATCCAGGTGGGCTGGTGTAGTATATTACCCAACTGGAGGATAACTGACTCAAGATTTAGTCTCAAAATGCAGATGGCCGATATACCAGAATGGTCTTTAAAGAAATTCTAATAATTCCACTGCAGCATGAGAGTGGGTTAGGATGCGTTTTTATCTCCACTCTCATGCTAACTATAAATGTTTGCCTAAATACAAGCACACAGTTATACAATGATGAATACTTTATTTAATCCCAATGTGCCTCCGTAAAACTCATCGTCGGACAGATTTTGAACACACATCATAAATCCATGTAATCGGGTTTTCTCAGTGGGATGGTATTTTAACCCGTTTTCCCTTTCAAGTGCTTCTTCACTAATGGGCAGGCACACTGACACACACACCTCTCACCTGAGGTAAGATCAGGATACCGACAGTATGGACCTGCCAAGTTGCCAGCAGCTGCAAAGACACTGAAACCCTGGGTGAAGGTGTAGCTTTGGGAGCTCTGCTGTGGGAGTTGTGTCTGTGGGCAGACAGCAGTGAGGAGGGACTTATCAGTGTCATAGCAACCAACTCAATAACCCACAACCTTCCATTTTGCCAATGTGACAATATGTGGTTGAAAATATATGAATGTGTAGTAGCGGGTAAATATCGTAGTACTGGTGCATTGAGAAGTGGAAGGCAGCATTGCAGGGCAGGGACCAGACAAGGGGCTGCTATGTCATTGTGGATTTTCTGTAGAGATCTGAGGAACCCCCCCACCATCATTTGCATCCGATTTGTCACACTCCCAACAGGGAAGTTTATCCAAATGAAAGTGTCAGAAAGATTTACATAGCCGCACTGAGGACCACACAATAAGTCACCAGTCTCTATCGGACGGCATATAATGCAATAAAACTGATAACAAACCCAGGCTGGATTTAAATAATATGGAGGAGAAGAATGTCACACATCAGGGAGAGTCAAACCAATAAGGTCACTCAGTAACAAAAGGTTTTCCAGTCTTTCCAATAACAGCCTTGTTCCAGTTAAAAGGAATATATAAGTCAATCCACATCTGACGTATAATAAGGGAAAATGAACAAGCATAAAACTGGTAACCAATGAAATTGGAGGGACAGTACAAAGTGTTACAGAAAACATTTTGGGGTTTCCATTGACACACAGCAGCTTTCTGTATTGTTTTTATCAGATACTTTTTTATTGTTAAATATACCATGACTAAATGAACCATGTAAATCTACTCAATCTATTTGTGCTAAATATGATTTATTATTTAATACAAAGGATTCAGTAAAATTCTACCATCAAAACTGAGGTACCCTGAGAATGACTGTATTACTTACACACACACACACACACACACACACACACACACACACACACACACACACACACACACACACACAC
>JACXGJ010000899.1:0-26195 GCA_016801105.1 Esox niger | reverse complement strand
GCCACTGTGACAGACATTTTGTGCCAAACAATGGCCAGTGATGAGTTTACGCCTCTGTTTTCATTCTCAGGCTTTAACCACTCTGTCCTCAATGGCCTGTAGACAGACCCTTATTGGCTGCCCCGTTAATGGGCATTGTAACTAGTGACAGCTGTGGGAAAACACTGGAGTCAAAGTTCAGCCAAACAGTGAGGGGGTTCAGAGGTCACAGTTGCATTGTTGTAGCGCCACAGCGGAGTGCATTGAAGAGCCCATAAACATTACTCATCTCATTGGCTTCTACAGCTGCCTTCCTCACCCCTTTGTGCAGTAACATAGACACTACCAATTCCTACTCTGCTTCTGAATGGGGTCAGCTTCTATCTGTTTTGTCACTAAATGCTCCTTGATTGGCTAAGGTCAGAACATTGATGATTATTAATTAAGGGCTGTGAAAATAGTTTACAGGGACTGGGAAATAGGTTTGTTAATGCAAGACAGATGTAACTGCATAGGACATGGCCATTGAATGGATGTTTGTCTGAGCCCCTTAGTAGAGAGGTCATGACCGATGGAATAACTAACGTTTAATTTGTGAGAAACAGAGTTGTGACAGACATCAACACAGTTGCCATGTATGTGAGCTAGCAAGACTACACCTGGAATGACAACGGCTAAAGTCTTGCTTGCATTTAATTTAGAAACTATTTTGACGCTTTGTGTTATCCTTGGGTTAAGGTTTTATAACAAAGCCGCAACAATAAGGAGCAACAAAAGACTGAGCCCCATAGTTAACTTTTGTTAAAGAGCAATCATAGGGACAGCCCTATCAACTGTGTAACCAAGGAGCTACAAGTTCTGACTATAACCTAAAAGCAACAATTGAAATCGGTCTGTAAAAGTTCCGATCAAGAAGCAACCACACAAACAGGCAGGTTTGACAAAGTTCTGACAAAATCAAAAGAAAGACAGCCATTAATCACTCCCCAAGATCTAGTGGACCTTTGGCCCTCTCTGCTGTTGCACTCTCCTCTCCTTAATCTTAATTGAATCAGTCTGATAGAAGACCTTGACACTGAGAGATGGCCTTAATCTAGGATGCTTCAGTCTGGCTAGAGAGAGAAACTGAGAGAAACAGTCTTCACTCCTCCATTCACCTGACTGCTGTCTCCCACCCATAGATTTCCTCGTTATTCACTGTCTGTCACAGATAACATCACATCACAGTGACAATCAAATAGCAGTAAATGTGGAAGACCACTACGATCGCCCATATATGGACTGGATAAGCACGGTGTGCCAATAGCAGTAGTGTATAGAGGCTGGGGAGGACCAGTTTAATTGCTGGTTCATTGTGGAAGAACCTCTTGGATCTTGGGTTATGTGGTCAAGCACCACTCAGATTTCTTTTGGTGCACATCTTGAATTTTGACGGTGCGAATAAGATTTCAATCGACATTACAAATAACCTCTAATGTTGTACATGCACATTTCATTACAATGTATTTCATTCACTCAACAGTTTTAAAGAAGTTAAAAAGCTTATACCAAATACAGAAAAACAGTGTGGGATCCACAACAATTTTTTTATGTATTCTAGTCAAAACGATTTAGTAACAGGGTGTGAGTTTGTAAAAAGGTCAAGCTTTGACCCTAAGCCATTTGGTTACAATTAATCAATGCCTGGAAGTAGATGTTTTGCGTAAACCGGCTGATGGTTTCAGTCTAGTTTTCCAGCATCTAATCAATCAGGCCACAGATATCTGCTCATCATTAATCATGAGCCTTCTTATCAGCGGGGTGTACCTGAACGGCTATCTGATCGATTGCTCTGATAACACACTCAGATATCAGATAGTAGAATCCAGTAGATGACATGATCCTACAGGCCTAGGTTTTAATTTACCTGAATAGCCGATTATCAGAAGAATAGCAAAGAATAATGCTTAAAATCTGTGTATTGTTGGACAATTCTCTTATTTTCCATAAAGATTGTAAAGATAGCTTGCATGGCAATATGTTGAGAAAATCCTTGGTTGTCCTTAATCAAAGCTCTACATTATATATGCTATTCTGTAATCCAAGGGATGATATCATTACGCCGCACATGGTTGAGCTACATGAGAATCGTCACACTATTTGGAGTCAGTCAGTGTTCGTTAGCAGAGCTCAGTGACTCTAACCATGGGACGTCTCATTTCCTGCTACCGTTTACACAAATGGCTTTGGCATACCTTATTAAATCACATAATGACTCACATTATAACGGAAGACAACCAGTGGAGTGAAACTGAATTGAGACTTTAAGGAGATTTTGTGGAGAGGGATGAAACATCCCTATGTGCCAGTGCATATTACGGCTAAAGCTGTTACTCAACAATGTGACTTTCAATGAATTTACATGCGAATTGATTATTGGAAACAATCTGTGAGTTATTGACAGTTGCACTCAGGATTAGAGAGACAGAAGAAGCTTGGGAAGTTTGAATCTGGAGTCAAGCTGCAGCAGGTGTGTTCAGTCAGACAGCTTTTAAGACCTCCATAAAATACACAGCTTGGCCCACTGAAATGAACAGGCATTGCTGACAAAGACAGCGTAAGTACACAGTCAATGAAACATCTATGTAATTAGCAGTGCCATTTTCGTATTTTAAAAGATGTCTTTTATTTTGTAAATTAAATAAACAACTTACCTAAACATGTGTCCCCTGAGCATAGCTTTCATTTAAAGATCCACATCAGAGAGCTTTAACCGTTTCTAGATGAACCCTACTACAGAGTGGATATATACAACTTCCCTTATATACTAGGCCTACTGCTTGAAAAATGAGCAACACACAGCCAGGAAAATCTCTATTAACATTCTCCCACACATTATTGCACACATTTTAACAGAGGTAACTTGATTAGGTTAAAACTGTTAAATTTGGTACTATAGGAAAGCACACATTAACCTCAATGTACTAAGGGTCCCAATACTATTTGAGTCTAGGTCAAGGACAGGGAGGCTTATCCCTGTGTGGACAATCACTTGCGTCCCATAGTTTGGACTCGAGTGCCATATGACTCAACCGTCTGTGTCCTTCACAGACAGTCAGACGACGGATGGCCATTGGCTCCTGAATCATTTTTGCGGTCTGAATAGGGGCGCCTGTGTCATGGCTTGGGGTACTTTAACCACGTCTCGCCCTGGCCTGGCACCGACAATGTCTCAGTGTCAAGTGGTTTCCAGTGTAATTTCAGTGCTTTCAGATAATCGTGAATCATAACTAAATACTAGCACTATAAATGAGTAAGAGTTAACACTGACAGCACAACAGAGGTAAAATCAGGAAAGGTGCCAGACAGCTCAAAAATACAAACAAATATATTAAACAATAAATACATGTAAAACCCATTTCCGAAAATGTTGGGACACAGTGTAAAATGTAAAGCTGTAAACAAAAAGCAATGATGCAAATCATTTAAACCCTGTATTCAAAACAAAATAGTAAAGACAACATATCAAATGTTGGAACTGAGAAATGTTATTGTTTCATGAAAAATATATGCCCAATTTGAATGATGCCAACATGTTTCAACAGAGCTGGGACAGTGGCAACAAAAGCCTGGAAAATTGTGTAATGCTAAATAAAACCTGGTGGAACATCTCACCACTAATTTGGTTAATTGGCAACAGGTCAGTTACATGATTGGATATTAAAAGAAGATACCAGAGATGAGTCTTTTAGAAGTTAAAATGGGGAGGTGTTCTCTACTCTGTCAAAGACTGCTTAGGAAAACATTGCAACAATTTAAGAATAAATGTAAAATTGCAAATAGTTTGGGGGATCTCATCATCCACGGTACATAATATCATTAAAAGATTTAGAGAACCCGGAGAATTTTCTGTATACAAGGGACAAGGCCAAAAACCAATATTGGATGGCTGTGGTCTTCAGGTCCTCAGATGATTCTGTAGTGGCAATCATTTTATGGGCTCAGGAACACTTTAAAAACCATTGTGTGTGAACACGGTATGTTGCTGCATCCACAAATGCAAGTTAAAACTCATGCAAAGATGAAACCATACATAAACAAGATGCAGAAACACTGCCAACTTCTCTGGGCCCAAGCTCATTTAAGATGGACTGAGGCGAAGTGGAAAACGGTCTTGTGGGCCAACAAATCAAAATGTGAATCATTGATGCCGCGTCCTCCGGACTAAATAAGACAGGGACCATCCGTCTTATCAGTGCACAGTTCAAAAGCCAGCATCCGTGATGGTATGGGGGTGCATAAGTGCAAATTCTGTCGCCTGGGTGACTTGCACATTTGTGAAGGCACCATTAATGACAATATATAAAGGTTTTGGAGCAACATATGTGGTCAGCTAGACAACGGAAGACCTTGCTTATTTATTTGCCAAATCACATTCTGCACATATTACAACAGCGTGGCTTCATAGTAAAATAGTCTGGGTGCTAAACTGACCTCCCTACAGTCCAGACCTGAAAACATTTGGCGCACAATGAAACATAAAATATGACAGAAAGCCCAAACTGTTGAGCAGCTGAAATCCTATATCAAGCAAGAATGGGAAAACATTTCACTTTCAAAAATACATCAATTGTTCTCCTGAGTTCCCAAATACTTACAGAGTGTTGTTAAAAGAGGTGATGCAACACAATGGTAAACAAGCCTCTGTTCCAACTTTTCTGAAACATGTTGCTGGCTTCCAATTCAAAATGGGCATTTATATTTCCAAAAACAATGACATTTCTCAGTTTCTACATTTGATATGGTGTCTTTGTACTATTTTAAATAATACAGGTAGAAATAATTTGCACAACATTGCATTGTGAATGTGCAATCGACCATTGCTTAGAAAGGATCTCTGAAGAGCTGTGGGGATGGAATCCTGTGCAGGTCCACGTTGGACGGGGAACGGGGTGTCTGAAGAGTTTGACGTGTCGTCCCAAACTCCAAGCTGTTCAGGTTCCCATGGCTCCGGGAGCGCGAGAGCAGAAAGGAGGGCAGGTTTGTGTAGCGCTGGGTCTTCCTTCCTATTTTGGACGACCACCTCCCACCTGTTAGGAGATTATGAAGTTAATTTATGGATCTTTTATCAGCCTGGTTAGGATCCTTCATACAAAGCATCAGAGTGCTGACTTTTGACAGTTCAACACACAGAGCATCATCATGTCACAGTGATGTTATGCAGAGGGGTGCCAGCAGAACAGCACCAAATGCCCGATCCACTACAAGAGCAACAACAGGGCGTGACACAAACGGGTAGGCCACACAGGACTCAACTGTTTTTCCAAACAGATGAAAAAATCTAGAATTGTTGTGTTCATGCCCCCAACAATAAAAAGGTCATTCATTTTCACAGTTCAAAACGTGGCTTTACACTTAGGCCAGAGAGAGACTTCATCTAATGTCACGGGGACATTCACAACCCGTCTCCTGTCAAGATAACAGGTGATGGTTGTTTATTATATTTATCATCTTGTTTCCATGTGCTTCATGGGGCAGCTGAAGGAAGCTAACACTTCTTACATGTCTGTGATGCTGGTTTGTTGAATACATCAGCGTTTCCTCTCCAGTAGTGGACTGCGTGCTTCCCACTGTAGTCTCTTATGTCTGTTCTGGCATCTGATTAAACAGGGAGGAAGATCATTATATTGATTGACCTGCTCATAAGCTACATTGAACTGTTCAGGATTTACGGCATTCCATACGCAATGGCAAATGTTATCTTCCCAAACATTCTGCATCAGTGAAACCATTCTATAGTATTCCTTATTCATGCAATAAACAACTCACTAAATACATTTATTTTGCTCATTTGTGCCAATGTCTTGGTTCGTAGAGAATTTTCAGATGACAACATAAGAATCATAAGGACATTTGTTTCATGTATGAAAATCTGGAAAAGGAACCAGGCCAGTTGAGTTCTGCCGGCCTTCGAACTGAAGGGATGAATGTAGTTGTCTCTGGCTGGATCCGAAGCTTTCCTATGTTGCAGACTGTGTCTTTAACCATTATGCTATTTAAACAGCTGGTAGTGTTGTAGATGATGAGTGTCTACTGCCGTGCAAAGGCAAAAGACCGTAACTTCATTCTGTCTCATCTTATGTATTATGTATTGAGATGTATTGCATGTATTTCCAATAATACATATGTATAATGAGATTCATGGTATTGCAGAGTGGATATTTATTGTTGGGCGATGGCTGAAAAAGTACCATGTGGATAAATATTTCTGAGACAAAAATGTGAACATCTGAAAGGGGAATTGAACCAGGGTCTAAATGTTAATAACGTGCATCGAGGTCTGGTATATTCCCATAAGACCACAGTTCTTGCTGGCACTCCGATTAACATACTTAATGCGATACTATGAATTTGAAATGGGGAATTGAACACTGTCTTTGTCCACTGGCCCGATATTAGATCTTACTGGGCCCGTGTCAGCGGGCCATCATTAATGTTGAACCATGTGAACTACGCCTTATAAATCGAAATCAAAAGCATTATGTTTGTTGTAGGTGCACTTCGTCCATTGCAATATAACCATAAGCAGTTTCAATTGTGACTTTCCATAATGTAGCTACTGTAGCGTGTAGCCAGCAAAGGTTTAGTATGAACAAATCCTAACACCTAAATTGTTTGGTCTGCGTTGAGGATCAAACCAGGGTCTACTATGTAGCCGTCTGCGTCTCTAACCACTACACTATTTAATAAGTGGTACTCAGTCAGTCACTCAGGCACTCAGTAAGAGACACTGTAGATATGACCAGGACATGTTGTTGACGCTGTTCGGAAAGGTTTCATTTTGTTCCAATGAATACCGGTCAAATAACTGTATAAAAACTGAGTGAATTATTGTCGTCAGTTAAAAACATACTGTATAGTTGAAGTCAAGTACAATTAATTTCATTGGTCAATGACATCCGTCACACCCACACTCCAGGTTTTCTTTGTCGAATAGGATTATTTGGTGTTCCATCGCTAGGCCCATTCTACTTCCATGAACAGCATTGGCCAAAGAAACACTGTCTGTGCAGAGTCCTCACACACAGGAGCATCCGGTTTTCCCGGGATGAAATCATATTCAACATAACAAACGTTCTGTCGGAAAACAGGTTGTGTGATCTCCGCTTTGGTATTTATCTCACGCCTAACGGGATTTGCTGCAGAATAGGTGAAGTCACACCCGTTTTTCAGTTAAAACAAGTCTCATTTACGCAAATCTTCAACAAGAACAGCAAAGTTTGGACAACTGACTTTGATGATATGAGAAATTTTTTTGCAGCAGGTCGTGATCGAGATGACACACATGGTTTCGATGGAACTTTGCAATATAATGTCAAACTTATTGAAATGTGAATTTTTATAAAGGCCTTTAGTCAATTAGGCCTTCTCCTTTGTGTTGTATGTTTGTATTGCCTGTTCCTTTTTTCTTTTTATTGTTTAAAAAGTGTGTAGCTGTCAACCATTCACTTCAAATAAATGTTGGATTTGAGTTTTATTTGATATTGGGTATTTTTTTCTGAGGAGTATATATGACAGTAAATGACATCCTTCATACTGTAAGCAGTCAGTCAGGGATGCATATAGGTCCAATCCACTCAAGCTTCCCAGTGGGGGAATTTTGACACCAGAGGCTTGTATTCATCATCTTAGTCTTAAATAGGAGCAACAGTCACATGATCACCCTATTCAAATTGACATAAACAAGCTGTATTTAGTCTTTAAAATCTGCAATTCTTGTTTTCGCTTTCTTCGTTTAAATCAACTCAAAGATCGATGAGCCTACAAAATTACTGTTTGCTCAAGTAAACTAAGTATTATAATTAAAGCTTATCCTTATAGACCCACATGTTGTATTTCAAATACTATTTTAAAAGAATGTAGTTTACTAAATATATGTCTGTGTGTTAACGTGGACACACACATTTCATAATTCACAATACTGATAATCCATGATTAGAAATAAGATTTTAGTCCACTTTGGTACAGGATTATATACACATATAACATAAATACACAATACTTAAATAAATAAAATAAGCAGGTCCAATTTAACAAATTAACTATTTCAATACAATTTAGCTTTTTTACTTAAGGTTGCCTGATGAGTGTAACTTCTGAAATTACCGTGAAAAGTAAAGACAAGTGTTATGAGTTAAATTTGCATGTGCACAGTTCAAGGA
Source organism: Esox niger (assembly GCA_016801105.1). NCBI lineage: Eukaryota > Metazoa > Chordata > Actinopteri > Esociformes > Esocidae > Esox > Esox niger. Next base: position 18,015 of record JACXGJ010000899.1, on the reverse strand, counting down.
GTTTCCAGAAATGTCAAGAGCTGACTTCTTACGACTGGTTAAAATCTTTTACTATGACGACATCTCTGTACTGACCTTTCACTTGTGATCATTACAAAGTGTATTACTTGTATGGACACACTGAAACCAGCCTTTTCACGCAGTGATTCGCTCTTCTTGGCCAGCAAAGACACTTCAACACCATGTCACTTCGATAATGGAGAGTGTCACATCTGTATGTTGTCAATAATCTTCTATGAACATTTTAGCAATTTCGTAACAGCTGTTCTTTCCTTTGAAAGTGGCTATTACTATTTTACCCTGAGAATGTACATATTTCAATGGTTTTATTCTCTCCAAAAAGACTATCCATTTCCGCCACATCTATAGTGCAAGTTTTGTTGTTCATTAACATAAAGTAAAATTACAGTATTCATAATTTTGTAATTTAGTGTCTTCACTTCATCTTTAGGATTCTACATGTATATACATAGTGTGTCAGACACTGCTGCAGGCCATTTGTAATCACCAGTATGATGTAAATATGATACCTGACAGGGTTGACCAGGTAAAGTTTACAGTTGGCAACAATCACTTTGTGGCCACCGATTAAAATGGGGACCGTTTGAAACTTGGTTTTGTTCCCTCTTCCCAAAGACGACTCCACTGACTGTGCTTCCTGGATCGAATTCCACAAATCGCTTAGGTTTCAATGACAATGAACAGGCCATCCGCCCTGTCAGTTAGCACCTTGAAGATAGGACTCCATAGCACAGGGCAAATGTTTGTATTACGGTTAATTTGATCTGTAGAAACTGAAAGATTGTATAAATCCAGCCTGCCATGTGGCAACACAATGGGGCCAATTCAAGTCAAATTCAACACAGAGAATTTATTATAAGAATTAGAATCAAAGAGCAATTTACAAATCAATATTGAATTAAGCTAAAACCAAACACACACACACACACACACACACACACACACACACGTTAGATACCAGGCTGGATGCATTTCAGACGGCTTATGTTGTAAGCCCGCAGCGCTAATGGTCATTAGTCAAGCGTCCTCAAGTGTCAGTGAGAGAACTTGAGTCTGGAACAAGAGAGGGACCGGCTTTCCACCTCCTGTACCTGAGGTTCGTAAAGAGGTACCTGTGGGTGGTCATTATAACTAATCCTTACAGTGTGAGAGGCAGGAGTCGGTGCTGTCTCTGCCTATTGGCCTTGTGTTTTCCCAAAATGCTAATCGCTGTGGTCATGCTCCACTCTCGTGGACGGGCTCTCTCCACCGGCCTCCGCCTCCACCAGTACCAGAGAGGCTCATTAAGAACAGCTTGTTGGCAAGCAGGAAGTTGGGTTTGAAAAATTCCTCTCCTCGTCATCTCCTCTTTTTCTCCTTTCCACTTTTCCATTCCCTTCCACAATGAAGAGCCCCTGACACGGAGGCAGAGAGGGGGTCCCCAGGGACCCTGCGGAGAGGCGTCAGGTAATTATCTTAGATAACATGCAGCGGAGGAGAGGGAATTGTGCTTTTGAGAGGAGGGCGGGCAGAGAGAGAGAGAGAGAGAGTGGAAGAGAGGAGAGACTGAGAGAAAGGTCAACAGCTCCTATTCTTTCTGAAGGCAAGTCAACAGTCTGTAATGCCTCTTCAGAATGAATGACACCGGATCCACTGTTTCTAAAATGTCTCATTCTGTATTCAGGCTCTCTCTCTCTATGCAGACGGACAGACGGTTACCATCTGCCAGCCCTGCCAATCCAATCTCAATGAATATGAGTTTGCTGCTGTTGGCATTGATTGTCATTTTGGTACTGCCTGATGCAAAACCAAATTTAACCCCCTCATGACAGTTGCAGACCATGAGCCATATTTGTATGTATTTAGTGTCTCAGAGTAGGAGTGCTGAGCTACGATTTAAGTCCCTCTTGTCCATGGAATCGTATTCATTGTGAAGCTGATCCTAAATCACCACTCCTACTCTGAGATGCTAGATACATGTGTTCCCAGGACAGGCCATTTCAAAATGGCAGTCTGTAGACAAAAGCTTCAAAGAGCCATGTCCTCCGTTGGAGAAATTATATAATGTTACAGGAACATGAGAATTATGAACATCATCTTGACTGTTTAATCCATGCAAATTGCAGTTATTGGTTGATTTGACTGTGAATTTGATATCTTTACAATAGTTGTTTAACCAATTGAAAATTCAGTCAGAGTATTTACCTTTCAGCAAATGTACATGATAGATGTACTTGTCGATGTAAACCAAGCAATTACAGGAAGTGTAAATGAGGTAGCGGGTCCACAGAGCTTGTTCTCTCTTTCAAACTGAGACAATAATCGTAGAGATGTGTAACTGACTCTGTTCATTACAGACAGATTCCTCCTACTGACACCCCTTCACAGCTTTGGTAAACACAGTTAGACAACACTGCTGCGTGTGTCTCTCTGCTGAGACCTAACATCTTTGCCTCTCTGTGTGTGTTGGGAGCAAAATCTCAGCTTTAAACAAAGTTGGACTAACTGTGCCTTCACTTACGGTTTTAATCAAATCTGTCTTCGCTATGGTTATCCAGTTACTTTGTTTAGGGTTTCCAGTCGACATAATGCCTAGCGCTCAGCGTAGGAGTCATTAGCCTTGTCAAACAGGGCTGAAATAGGGACACAGTTTCAGGGGCCGATGTTAAAATGACATTAATTCAAACGGTTCTCCCAAGAGACGGTGCTCGTCGCTTCTTTGGTCCCTTCAAAGACAGAGAAAAGGAAAATAACCCCAATCTGCATTGAGGAATAGAGATCGGACCAATGGGTCGCACGGCGGCAACACACCCTGGCGTTTAACTGTCACACGGCAACAGGGGCCCTTGATTGACAGGCACCACGCCCATCCCTCTCTCCCTCCCTGCCTCGTCCAGTTCTCATTGACTCTGAAAGACGCAGAGAGGGATTGGTGGGGGGGGGCCTGGGCGGAGACAGTCTCCCCATTCTACCATTTGACCATATGGAAACATGCTTTTATGCACAGGGAGTGTCTGAAGAGCTTGACCCTGAGGACCATGTGTCTCTGTGAATGACTCCAAACATACGGCTGTCCTGTCTAGACCCGATGAAAGTCCTGCCCCCTGGACCTGTCCTTTGTAGGTGGTCATACAAGATTTAAGCTACTGTATATATTAAATTGTATACAGAATTTCTGAGTGAATTCCCTTAGCTAGCATGTCGGGTTTAAACGTATTTGACAAACAAGTACAAGGGAATAGCCGAAATATTAGCACAGTTTGTATTATGCTATATATAAACTCCTTATAACTCAAACCACCTAGGAGTCAAACCTTCAACAAAATAGCTATATGTATTTTGGCAATATACCATATTTAACCACATTTCCCTCCCAATTTCATGATAATGGGCTTGGCTTGTTGCAACAACTCCACTCTGCTCCACATAGCACAGCAGACCCTCTTCCTCCCCGGCGCTCCACCTCCCCGGCGCTCCACCTCCCCGGCGCTCCACCTCCCCGGCGCTCCACCTCCCCGGCGCTCCACCTCCCCGGCGCTCCACCTCCCCGGCGCTCCACCTCCCCGGCGCTCCACCTCGCCGGCGCTCCACCTCGCCGGCGCTCCACCTCCCCGGCGCTCCACCTCGCCGGCGCTCCACCTCCCCGGCGCTCCACCTCCCCGGCGCATTCCGAGGACTCATTAGATGTGTATACGTACGTCTTGTTAGCACTGGCTCCTCACGACGTAATGGGTTTGCTGTTGTCTACCGTGTGGTGCCATCTGGAATACCTTTCCGTGAAAAGAGAGTCGTTCAAATCGTATTCTGGGCAGTCGCCGTTTTCCTTACCGTTTCTTGCCTCACCTTTCGCGCCCTCGTGCCTCACAGAAATAAAACCGCTTTCCCATTCGATGACCAGTTGAGGAGATATCAAGCGGCAGATATCAAATATCACAGCCAATCACAATACTGGCAGGTGTGTGAAACAAAACAACTCCACTAGTATGGCAATATTAAAATGGTTTTGCCATCTCAACTGCTCCAGGATCAGTGTCGCAACAATGTCCCGCCAAATGTGCCAGGAGATACAGGACGCAGTGGGAAAGGATGCTATTAAATGCAGCTCACAACCACTCGCGCCTCATCAGGGCAAGTATAAAAGAGGATACAAAAGGACTACCAGCCATGCCTTCCACAGAAATTAAAGTTGATTTTCTGTACAGATGAACACCTGAAAAGCTCTTTTGCTGTGTTCTCCCCATCACATAATGTAAAATATCCGAAAAATACCATCTGTAGCACTTTTCAATTAGCATGTTTGTAATCATTTTAAGATAGTGTCTTGAATACCAATCACCATGTCAACACTATGAAGTATGACCTAAGAGACAGTACTTTCATAGGGTTTCATAGGCTCAGAACAAGGCGCCTGACCTGGCACACGACCACAACAGACATCCTGCATATGAGATCCGAGACCAAGATTCCTCCATGTTCCCTAATATATATGGATCCTTTGGCTTTATTCCAACATACGGTACTATATATCGAATAGGGTCCCATTTGGGATATGTTTTTGTCATGAATTGCTCCGCTGGGCATAGTTTGGTAAGACAATATGTGCAGTAGGAGAGTTTGTCAACCTTCAGCCATAACATCTGACAGTGGTCTGTCTCAGCTTTAACCTTGGCATTTGGTTCGTGGTGTTTTTTAATTGGACAAGCCCTGAATTCATGCACGATCCGCATCCACACTGGATTCCTTCTGTTAATGTATGATTCCGGCTCCATTTGCTTCATTCAGTGCAATAGCCATTTCAGCCACAATGCTTCTACGATGTAGAATGAGTTGATATGGAGGGGTGCTTGTTTAATCACTTACTGTAGGTGTTGATCAGGAGCTGGATGATGTGGTCATGTCCATGTATAGATGCCAGGTGAAGTGCGGTGTAGCCCTGCCAAAAATAACACAACCGTCACTTACACAAAATAAGCAGTATAAACAATCTGCCCAGGAATCAACAGCGTAAACAAACCGACTGGCACAGAAACCACACCATTAGTGTTGAATACCGGAAAAGGTTGAGAGGAGGACATAACGGCCGGAGTGGAGTAGATGGAAGGTTATCAGACACAGGAAAGACACGCGGGTGACCAGTTTGATGTAATTCCATCGATTCCGTTCCAGACTTTACCGTTAGCCTGACCTCCCCGACTGCGTTGCCACTAGACACCTGTGGTTCTTGAAACATGACATAGGCCACGTGTATTTTGAGTTAGAGTATTGCTGGCTAACTTATGAGGAGCTGATGCTCTTACGATCCTGATTGCGGTCAAACAGAGTGTATTACTGTCAAGCCAGTCTGTGGCGTCAATCTAAATATGTACATTCTGACACTGTCCCTAACTGGATGTCATTTCATTGCTTTGACGTGAAAGGATTCTGTGTAGGGTATTTAGTCTGTCAGCCTGAGCTGCGGGAGCTGCTGTGGGCTACCACACTGTTCATTTGTACGCATTGACACTGGACACTTCCACTGTTCTCCGTGAGTCTGCCTCTGTTGTCATAATCACGCACACACAGCACAGAAACGCGACAGTGCGGTTTTCGTCAAAGAGAAGTTAAGTGACGCCAGGGAGAGTATTTGACGTCAGCATTGATTAATGACTCTTTATGAGCAGCTGGGACACAATCATGCTAAACTCTTATCACAACAGAGACTTCGAAGAGGCCCAGGACACCGTCTGATCACCAATACATCAGACATCCCACTGTCACATTATTTCCTCTGTATTTTTTCTTGTCGCTTCCCTAACAAATTAGCCTTGAGTGCATTTATTCCATTGTCTACGGAAAATAAGTGTGAATGGATTACAGCAACGGTAGAGGATGGATTTTGAAACATTGAGTAGCAAACAACACTGTATGTGTAATCATGTTAGTAAAACAAATTGACATCTAGATAATGTTTAGATGTATTGTGATCCTTCCTTCTAGTCACTGAAGTATTTATTCTATTATTAATATTAATAATTATATTATTAACTTGTGGTTGCTACAGCAACTTTTGAAAGGTAATGGAGACCCTTATTTACCCACTGCATTTGACCTAAATAACAGCTGACATTTGCTGAAAGGTCAAAGACCCTTTTATGTTTTCAAATGTACTTTGCGCTTTAGATCGGTACTAAAGGGCGTTTAACTAGCGGGGTCAAGGGAGCAGGACGAGATCAAGGAATGTGAACTCAGTTTGAATCCAGTTCCGTCATTGGCTGGCTTCGATAGTTTCGTTACGCGTCCAAGAAAACAAGTACACTGACTAACAGTAAGTCTAAACAGATAAACAGTGAATATAATCTCCTTTCAAATATGTACTCTGTGCCATGTCTCTTGGTAGAGAACCGTCAGGGTTAGCCATAAAATGGCTTTGTATAAATCTGCAAATACGAAGTCTGAAAGTAGCTTGCTGTATCCACTCAACGTATTTGTTTGTAACATAAAACTATCAAAATGCGAATTTGGATCCCTGACAAAACAAAAGTACAATGCAGGCTATTTCTTCCCTTCCGTTTTGTATTTTCTCACACCGCTGACATGTGTGGTAATTCACTGGCAACGCGTACTTTGTTGTGCTGACTCGACACCACCCCTCTTCTAAACCCATTTGTTGGATTCCTGTGGTGGGCCGACTGGAAACGTCTGCCTTCTGTATGTCTGTTATGAATCCTCAAGTCCAAACTCCCTTTCTCTCCACACATATGAGGGGATATCACGTTAAGGCACGACAGCTCACCATATTCATGACCACTATTATGGACCCATTTCAGAGGTGTATTTGAACATTATAATATGACTTACCCCCTTCAGAGCAGAGTATGTCACCATTCAAATCGCCAGGCATGGAGAAGGCCAGGGGAATACATAGGGAATCAGAGAACATCAGAGTGAGAGGCTAAACCTAATTTCACACTGCCATTGCAGGTTTTAGGCTTAGTGAATTGTTTGCCAATGCTCAATTCATATTAAAAGCCACACAGCTTTCCTATTTCTAGCACTGGCAAATATGGCTTGCAGTAGCTGCCAATGTAAGGTAAGGGAGTACTTACATGCTTTGTAGAGATGGCCAGGATTGTTTCATATGAAGGGCAGGATATGAAAAGAAGTGAAAATTAGTATTCAATATTGTTCGCAATGTGCATTTTCAGATATATATATTTAAAGAAATATGTATTAATAAGAAATGCTCTGAACTAAAATGACAGAGGCATGCTACATCCTAGTTAAGTTCCTCCACTCACTATGGTCATAAAACCTTGATTGGAGGAGTCATCAGTGTTAGCAAGGTGTGCTAGTAGTAACCTAGTCAACAACTTTTCTATAAGTCATCCACAAAATCACACATTTAAAAAAATATGTTTTTGTGCACATGGACAATTTCTGGGATGATTTATTTTAGCTCATGAAACAGTACTAACACAAAGTGCGTTTATGTTTCTGCTCAGTGTACGTACCACCCCAACCCACCCCCAGTTAATCCAGACCTACCCCAACCCCCTTAGTTAATCTAGTTAACCCAGACCTACCCCCAACACCACTAGTTAATCCAGTTAACCCGGACCTACCCCCAACCGCCGTAGTTAATCCAGTTATCTCTGACATACCCCCAACACCCCTAGTTAATCCAGTTAACCCGGGCCTACCCCCAACACCACTAGTTAATCCAGTTAACCCGGACCTACCCCCAACAACTCTAGTTAATCCAGTTCTCAGACCTACCCCCAACACCCCTAGTTAATCCAGTTAACCCGGACATACCCCCAACCCCCCTAGTTAATCCAGTTAACCCGGACCTACCCCCAACACCCCTAGTTAATCCAGTTAACCCGGACCTACCCCCAACACCCCTAGTTAATCTAGTTAACCCGGACCTACCCCCAACCGCCCTAGTTAATCCAGTTAACCCGGACCTACCCCCAACACCCCAGTTCATCCAGTTAACCCAGACCTAACCCCCAACAGCCATACAGTAGTTCATGTTGTTATCCCAGACCTACAGGGATTCTAAATAAAACAGTCAAAAATATATATTTAAAAGATACATGTTATGACCATCTTAATGAAGAAATACATTTGTTATTTTTGTAGAATATTGGCATTTATATTTTGTCAAAATTGGGATTTAAAGGCTTAGACCCACAGTTAATCTTAGATGAAAGCAGACTTAGGATGTTACCCAAACAGAAACACCGAGATGAAATAAATTACCAGCAAAAGAAAAAGCTACAAAACCCTTTAAACTGCCTCCAGTGAATAGAGTGTGTTAAGCGAATCCAACACTTTTTCAGGTCTTAATGTCATTCTATGGATTATTGATTTTTGATTTTCTTTCTGCTTCATCTGAGAAGCCATTTTATCAGACCCATTACCCCCGTAACCATTAGAGACAAAAAGTTAATTATGTAATTATAGAGCCAATAACTGACTTGTCTGGTTGACTTTGCTCTGGTGGGGCTTAAACATTATCTCCTGGGCGTGCACATCACATCATAACCAGGCAGCGAGCTGTGAGGAGAGGAGATTAACACTTAGAGAGGCAGACGCTAAATTGAATTCTCCAGGCCCATGGCTGTCTGGGAAGCCATTAAGTAATCACAACATTGCCCCCTCGAATCAATCTACCACCCGCTCGTCTCTGCCACCTCCCTGCACACAAGACAGACAGGGTGTGTGTGTGTGTGCGTGCGTGTGCACGCATTCTTGTGTGTGTGTCAGGTGGTATGATTTCCATTTTTATTGACTATGAAGACCAACTTAGCCGCAGGGTAAAAAAATACTCTCACAGCAAATGTCTAAATCTGCCCAAAACTGAATGAGAAAAAATAGGATGAGTATAATGTGATTGATAAAATAAAAAATGCATTTTGAGAATAACAAAATGAAAGAAAACAGAGTGAATATGTCACAGTATTTATCCAGGCAGGGATATGACTTTGAGTATCTTCATGAGGTACAGTGAGTAACCCTTGACATACTTTGAGTAACACTTAACTGATATTTAATATATGTTGCATATTAGACTCTGCCAATACCAATTGCGTGAAACAAGGGGTGAAAGTATCACACACTTTATTTGAAAGTAAACAAGAGGGCTAGTTACGGAGAAAACCCTCAGGATAATAAAGACTAAAATACCGTAAGAATATTCTGTCAAAAAACACACCCGGATGCTTCAGCACTGTGTATTTTGTATCCACAAAAATTTAATGAATCCAATCACACGGTAAGTTGCACATGAAGTTGATGCCTTGTGATGATCCACTAAGCAGCAGGTGAGGACTTCCACTCATGTTCACTATAACTGTTTTACTGGTAAATATTGGTGTTGGTCCATTGTGTTTTCTGAGGTCCAAGGTCAACGCAGCCGTCTACCAGGAAGTTTTAGAGCAGTTCATGCTTCCTTCTGCTGACCAACTTTATGGAGATGCAGATATCATTTTCAAACAGGACTTGGCACCTGCACACAGTGCCAAAGCTACAAGTACCTGGTTTAAGGACCATGGTATTCCTGTTCTTAATTGGCCAGCAAACTCGCCTGACCTTAACCCTAAAGAAAATCTATGGGGTATTGTAAAGAGGAAGATGCGATACACCAGACCCGAAAATGCAGAAGAGATGAAGGCCACTATCAGAGCAACCTGGGCTCTCATAACACCTGAGCAGTGCCACAAACTGATCGACTTCATGCCACGCCGCATTGCTGCAGTAATTCAGGCAAAAGGGGCCCCAACTAAGTATTGAGTGCTGTATATGCTCATACTTTTCATGTTCATACTTTTCAGTTGGCCAACAGTTCTAAAAATAATTTCTTTGTATTGGTCTTAAGTAATATTCAAATTTTCTGAGTTACTGATTTTGGGGTTTTCTTTAGTTGTCAGTTATAATCATCAAAATTAAAAGGAATGAACATTTGAAATATATCAGTCTGTGTAGAATGACTGTATACATGGTGCAAGTTTCACTTTTTGAATGGAATTACTGAAATAAATCAACTTTTTTATGATATTCTAATTATATGACCAGCACCTGTATATCCCTCAAATTCCCCTTGATCGATGGCCAAAATCCTGTGTGGTACATGCGATTGAAAATTCAAACAATATGGAAATGATAATGCAAACTAAGATAGGTCTATCTAGCGTTTTATAATGTAAACAAGCCCTTAGTGTGTTGAGTGAATGCCAAGAGTGCGCAAAGCTTTCATCGAGGTGAAGGCTACATTGAAGAATCAAAATGATAATGTATTTTGAGTTATTTAACCCTTTTTTGGTTACCGCATGATTCCATGTGTTATTTCATAGTTTTGATGTCTATCCTATGATGTGGAAAATAGTAAAACTAAAGAAATACCCTTGAATGGCTATGGGTGTTCATACTTTGGCTTGAAATGACTATCTTTAAACAGTATACATCCAATTAGCCCCCCCATCTCTGGCTTATGTTTAGATCAGATATGACAAACCTCGGATCCATCTTGCATTGGATAGTGACAGGTAGGAATTTCTGAGATACAGTTCAGCTGAGATATACATTTTGGATTCGATGAAGACCTCTAGTGCAGACCATTTTCTTTTAAAAAAGCACATTGCACTTGACTTATTCCCCGACTTTAGAAAACATTTAGTAGAGCTGAAATACATCTTCACACAAAACCATATTAGCCAAACAGAGGAAAACAACACAGAGCACATCAGTCTGAAACATTTAAAGTAATATCCAAAATGTATAAAGCTCAGTGTGGTAAGAAAATACTTTGTTTTTGTTAGCATTAAATTTAAAAAAGAAATAGCCACCACTGTGTACTAACAAGACTGTACACCATGGTATAATACAGGAATGGTATGATGTTAAGGAAATCTGAATGCTACCAGGACCTAATGAATATGTGGTTGGACAATTTATTATTTTAATAATGTGCAAAGCAGTGATACCTTTGGCCTGTATGATGTGGAATAACATTAGGTAGTAGCCTTTCCCCACATACAGTACTGGCCTGTCTGGGGATGTGAGGTCCTGGCTGAGGACCTCTAGGCATCTCTATGCACCTGGGGGCCACAGTCAGGGCCTGAAAGCAGAGGGGCCTCTAGGCATCTCTATGCACCTGGGGGCCACAATCAGGGCCTGAAAGCAGAGGGGCAGCTGCACTGCGTTGCATCTAATTTGGGACCCTATTTAAGTTGCCCCTGTTTTGGGTTCAGTTTGGATCATTGTTTGTGCCATTTGTGTTGTGCCTCAGTTTGCAGTATGCCACTCCTTTTTTTGTTGGATGTACAGAATCAGTGCATGAGGACTGTGTTGGGTGTACAGAATCAGTGCAAGAGGACTGAGTTGGGTGTACAGAATCAGTGCATGAGGACTGTGTTGGGTGTAGTTCCTGTGCCCTGGAAACAGCCATCTCACCAGGATCCAGGGCCAAGCAGATTAACAGTCATTAAAAGCGGTGGTGCAAAAATAAACACCTTAACCACAGTGGTTGAAACATTACAAAACACCTAGCCTCCGGTCACAGAGGTGATTGCTCACGGTCGAGACCTTGACCCGGATGGCACTGCCTCCTGACCGTGCAGTGTGAAGCTGTCGTCTGGTGTCTAATGGCCCCCAGCATCCACCTACCTAACTTTCTCAACAGGAATGAGTCAGTGTGAACGGTGAAGTCATTGACCTGCGCCGTCCGACACCACCCGTCACTACAGCGATCGCTCACCGATCTGACGTTGACGTCCACAGCGGCGCGAGCCATCATGTCCGCCGTCTCCATTCGGCCCTGCTTGGCGGCCCAGTGGAGTGCCGTCTGAGAACACAGAGGCAGTGGGGAAGACAGGGAGCAGCCAATCCACACGGACAATACACATATTCTCTCTCTTCCTGTCTGACCGGGGAGAATCTTAGTCTAAGCTGTACATGCATCACGGAACGATGTCAACAGGACATGTCTACATACAGGTATTCCTCTGTGCCGTGTCAAAATGTATGGTCCAAACTGTTTCTTTAAGGCTAAGGCGTTTACTGAAATAATAGAGAACACATTGGCATTCGATACAGTTTCTGGGAGGGACGTGCACGAGTCAAATTTCAGGCTTTGATAAACCCTCGTCACTAAGATCAACTGAAATAATTCAAGCAGGATTATGCATCCTCATACCGTCCACAGAAAGCAGTAAAGAAAGCGAGAGCAATGTTAAAACATGAATGAACGTTAGGGTCATTTAAATATAATCTTTCTCTGAATTGAATTCATGCCCAATTTGCCTAAACAGATTTGGCTGTGAAGAATAGACAGGCACTCTGTCTGCTCTGTAATGAGAGCCCAATTCAGCCCGGTACTGAGGTTATTGATGCCTCACTAAAGAGCCAGATTCAAGGACAGTTGTCCCTTTGCTATGGAAAAGGACCGAATGGTTCCTAACCATGTAATGAAACACAGTATAATTAAGAGACTTCTAACTACACACAGGGAGCACAGCACTCACATTTAAAAGGAGAAAGTGATGTGGTACACGCCCAGTTTACACAAACACAAAACAATCGGGATGTTTCATGCTGTATACTTACAAACTTTACATCCGTTTTACAGGGGGAAAAGTGAAAAGAAAGAGTGAAAATGTACCGTTACTGTTTTACCACTGGTTAGTCACAAAGTAATACATGGTGCCTATATTATTAACCTGTGCATCTTGGTATTATAATTTCCCAGGTCTCCAGAGCAGCTGTTCTCAGTGAATCCAGAGCCAGGACATTAGTCATTATTCTCCATCCACATTCCCAGTCAAAGCTGTGGGGGGAGAGAGGTGAAGGTCTGACGGATTCACTCTCCGGCATGTCCCTCCATTGGCACCTTTGGGCCTATTCTGTTCACATTTGCCGTGGGTTTAAACTGAGCCCTCAAATCAACAAGAATTACCCGTAATCTTCTTTCTGAGATTAAGATAGTCCCCATAGAGGATGCAGGAAACTATAGTAACAGTAATCTCCCTTTGCTTCCGAACTAAGTCTTTGTATCATTTACCACAGAAGATGGTCTGTCCTATCCGACCCCCCATATGGTTCACAAGGACACACAGTATCAAGCCGGGCCTTTGCAAGCCCAGCCCGCTCACTACCAAACCTCACACTGTCACTATCATGTTGCGCTACAGTAAATTAGATTGAACAAATAGAACACTGTTTTCTACTGCTTTCTGAGTGTTTAATTATCTCTCACCAATGTAATTCATTCAGCCACCAGCCGAGAGCGTGAAAATCTAGCAGGAACCAATGGTTGCTGGCGGGGTGAGTGTGCCGCGTGATGCTTAATGGGAGTTATTTTGGTTTCTGCAGCAGCCCAACTCTAAAGCAAGTGTGTGTGTGTGTGTGTGTGTGTGTGAGTGTGTGTTAATGTAGACTGACCACAGCGCACGGCAAAGCGGGATGCTGCCAAGCTGCTTTAACAGGCCTGGTTTCATTAGAAGGTGCTAACCGAGCTCTGTGAAGCCTGTTGGGGTTCTTCCGTCACTCAGTCAGATTGTTTGGCCTCCTCGACACAACACACACAGACCAATAAATAAACACTTCTCCGCCTGGGTCTGGAGGCATTCATTATGTTATTGACCAATATATTAACAGCATCTGACTATCCATGTGAACTGTGTAAATGATATGCTGATGCGGTGGTTATTACATTGAGGAGCGGTAACACAGTGCACTCCCTCGAGTCAATACAGCAAATACAAGTCAATCCAAAAGGGTTTCGTTCAACAGCAACAGCCTATAAAGATATTCCACGTTGTTATAAAAGCACAGCCCTGCACTACTGGTGTGTATTCAAGTTTACAATGAGCTACATGCTGGATTTATTTGACTAAGGCTGTGAATAAAGACAGCAGCATTCTGGGAGGTAGGTATCCATCCTGCAGCATGGAACGGTTCGACAACAGTGACCCCGTTCTAACTGGCAACTACCATCCGACCGTCTGCTAGCATGGGATTGGCATCTGTGGCCATTCGATGGGTGGTATTCGGGCACAGGGATGAACAACGAAACCAGCTCCCAGTGCCCTTCTGAAAGCAGCGGGGAAAAGCACATCAAAAAGGCATGAATTCCACTTCTTCCGTTTTGATCAAGTGAAGCATGAAAAGAAATGTAATACTCTCAAGTGGCAAAGGGTTTACACCATTGATGTTGTTACTTCTGCATGATGGGGCCCATGGAGCCGATGGGGTGGGCCACACAGACCGACTGAGGGAGGGCTTCAGCCAAGGCCATATGGATGAGGCTTGGTGCTTTGCAGCCTTTCAATAGGCAGCTTAGGGCTTGTCGACGCAGTCTCACCAAATGCTGTGTGAAATTCCTCCTTTGGCTTCAGCAGTCGCCTTTCAAAGTCGAACTGCCAATGCTAGGCTAACAAATGCGCTGCTAGTTGAAATGCTCTTGAGAGGCAGATATTTTGCAGCGTTATATGGAGCAAGTGGAATAAAGGGTTTGTTCGCAGGCAGTGATTTTACAGACATTATCAGGGTGTCAGACTAAACACCCTGTTGTACTGCTGTCCTATTCTCACCATTTGACTGCGATTGAGTGACTCGTATATTCTGCGTAGAAAGAAATATGCCAAACAAAACAAAGTTCCATTGGAACTGTTTTTATTCGGCAGAAAGATTATCTACACAGCTCATCTAGCTTGGTAAGATATGTCTTCCTTCAGGCCGTGAAAGCTGTGTGTTTGCTCAAATATTAATTACCATGCAATTACAATATCATTACACACCCTGATTGTCTGGGCTGCGGCACCACTGCTGAGTTCCAAACGGCTCGCTGGTCCCTTTACAACCCAAATGACCCTGTTTGAAATCAGTGTACTACAGAGGGAGAAGGTGCCATGTGGGACTCTACTGGTCTATCTTTCCTTCCCCTTTCCATTTCACCCTTTTTTCTCTCCCTTTATTTTATATCCCCCTTTCCTCTTCACTCTAGCTTCCACCACTTTTCACTTTCTTTCTCTCTTCCTGCCCCCTCAGTTTCTATATCTATCTCAAATTATTTCCCTCTCTCAAATCTCTCTCTCCCTCCCAATCAGTATCTATCTCTCATTCTTTCTCTCTCTTTCTCTTCAACATTCCCTCTCTCTCTCAGTGGATACAGTCATTAATTAGCATATTTTCTCTGGCCCATCACACAGTATGACCGCTAATACAAAACAGAAACAAAGACGCCTGAGGAAAGGGAAAAAAAACAAAAGATAAAAATAACCAGGCAGTGTCTGTTCTGAAAAAAGACTATGTAGGACAGTATGTGTTCATTTAGCAAAATGTGTGTGTGTGTTTGACTGTAAGGTGATAGGGAGAACCAAGGCCTGTCAGAATATATGAAGGGCGTGTTTGCATGCATTACAAAAAAATGCCAGCCTTTTCTTTGTTTTGTAGATAAACATGCCAGAAATTGGACATTCGTGTGAATTCCATTTAGTAGAAATCTGAATACATTTTCTCCCTGTTTTAAATAACAGGGAGACACCCAACCTTTGACACATCCAGTTCTCTACTTTTTTTCACCAGGAAAACAAGACAGAGGGTAAGGAGCACTATGTATTATCAATGCTTCACTAATTGGGCTAAAAGTAATAGAGATGTTTTGCTTTTGCTGTAAGCCAACAGCAAAATTAGTTGATCAGTACAAAAAGGCAAGGCAACAGTAAAGTTTCTGTCCCCCATAAATATTGTGGTGCCCCCATTTGGCCAACTCCGATATTGCGTGTTACTAATGCATGTCTATTATAACTAGGGGCCCCTTGGGCCAGTTAGTGTCATTTAGCAAATGTAGGATCTCTACGGTAAGACACATCATTACCATGTTTTGTGAAAATCGGACAAGTAGCATGAGACATTACATTGTTCACCGACACTCATATTCCTGGGCATGTGTGCCAAATATAAAAAAATGAAATGTATGTGCCAGTTATAGCTCCACTGTGTAATCAATATGAATGTTTATTGGTCAGTATGTTGTTTTAAGTAATGGCGTCACTTTCAGACATTGTCTAGTCTGGTTGATTTGGTGAGATGGGAATGCACCAATCACAACCTTGGTGTGAACCAAATAACTGCAGTCCTATCTGTCCATTATGAGTAGTTCTGTGATAGCCTGTCAGGCAGAGTACATTGTAGGGGACAGAAATATAACTACTCACCCCCTTTGTTTCCAGCATCCGATTAGATGTCATCAGACAGCAGAATGAATAGGAGAAAGAGAACATTGAATACTGTGGTGTAGGTATATTATGACAGTAAGTTACATCCAGGATACTAATTGTGGTGTTGGTAAAAAATGATCACCTTGCTGAAATTCAGTTTTGTTTGTTAAATTCTTGGAAAAGTCATCCCATCATGGTTTTTAAATGAGGAATACAGCTCTACTAAGTGAGTGTGCAATGTTTTTACAGCTCTACTAAGTGAGTGCTCAAAGTTTTACAGCTCTACTAAGTGAGTGCTCAATGTTTTTACAGCCTTACTAAGTGAGTGCTCAAAGTTTTACAGCTCTACTAAGTGAGTGCTCAATGTTTTTACAGCTCTACTAAGGGAGTGCTCAAAGTCTTACAGCTCAACACAGTGAGTACTCACTTTTCTTTTTACAGCTCAACTAAGTGAGTGCTCATGTTTCTTTTTACAACTCAACTAAGTGAGTGCTCATCTTTCTTTTTAAAGCTCAACATAAGTGGGTGCTGATTGTGCTTCTTAATCTTTCTATTAACCTGAATGCTCTTCCTTAATCAATCGCTTTTGTTCTCACTTTATGTTAGTTGATCTGTTTAATTTCCTTAAGAGCATTGTTTTGGTAAGTGCTCAACTCCATAATATAGTTTAAGTGAAAAAGGAAGTGATTATTAAAGTACAGCAAATCAGTGGACCAGTCTGATAGGAATGAATACATATGTAATGGCAGATATGGAATTCATCTAGTTGGAAGAATTTCCAACTGTAATTTAATTCCACCGTATGCTTCCAACTCACTGAGCCAATTAAGGAGACACAATATGGTGACAATACGCCATGTTTTCCCTACATCTGCATTGCATGGCATATCACTGATTACTTAGGAAGGATTTATTTAGGAAAGTAGAACATTCTTGGCAGACATCTATTATTAAGCGAGATCAAACGCACATCCTTAACAGGGCTTGACATGAAAGGAAAATAAAGCCAGTACACTCAAAAGTTCCACCAGATTTCTTTATTAAAACAAGGATAGAGAACGAAGACCCGATGAAGATACCTTAAAACATTGTATGTTCGTTTATATTAAAGGTATGTGGTGGATTTTATGAGTGTGCTGGCTTTATTTTCTTTCAGATATCCAGTACCGTACATACAGGTATGGGTGACACTTCCCACTACATACATTAAATCAAACAACAGAAGCTACAGTATCTATGCTACTGTTATGTGCATTATAAGCATGAAAGGTGGTTTGTGGCTAATGATAGAGGATGTGAGGTTGGAAGAGGTGAAAGCAGAGTTATAATCATGGGCTACTTAATGATAGAGGATGTGATGTTGGAAGAGGTAAAAGCAGGGATATAATCATGGGCTACTTAATGATAGAGAATGTGAGGTTGGAAGAGGTAAAAGCAGGGATATAATCATGGGCTACTTAATGATAGAGAAGAGAATGTGAGGTTGGAAGAGGTGAAAGCAGGGTAATAATCATGGGCTACTTAATGATAGAGAATGTGAGGTTGGAAGAGGTGAAAGCAGAGTTATAATCATGGGCTACTTAATGATAGAGAATGTGAGGTTGGAAGAGGAAAAAGCAGGGATATAATCATGGGCTACTTAATGATAGAGAATGTGAGGTTGGAAGAGGTAAAAGCAGGGTTATAATCATGGGCTACTTAATGATAGAGGATGTGCTGTTGGAAGAGGTGAAAGCAGGGTTATAATCATGGTCAACTTAATGATAGAGGATGTGAGGTTGGAAGAGGTAAAAGCAGGGTTATAATCATGGGC
>JACXGJ010000898.1:62921-101459 GCA_016801105.1 Esox niger | reverse complement strand
ACACACACACAGACACACACACAGACACACACACAGACACACACACAGACACACACACAGACACACACACAGACACACACACAGACACACACACACACACTCTAACTCAGAGGGACTAAACATTGAGACGTTCTTTCAGTCATAAAATGCAGCTGAGATAAACGCAGTTTTTTTACGTTACTTAAATCACACTGCCACAGAGTACTGTTTTTACCGATGCTTTTCCTCCTGTGTTTGGAGTCCACAGCCAGCATGGCGATGTAGCCGCGACGAAACATCTTCTTGTGCATGTCCAGCTTACACACAATGGCCCCGACACATTCCTGCTCCACCATGGCCTGGAAACAAACAACCAATGAGTCATGTTTTTATGGTGTGTCCCACCTTGAGCTTATGAAGCGTCCTAGCTTTTCAAGCTAGGACAGCAGAGTACCTGCACCTTTTCAAGCTAGGACAGCAGAGTACCTGCACCTTTTCAAGCTAGGACAGCAGAGTACCTGCACCTTTTCTGAAAACTTCAGAAACCCAACCTTTTGATATAGAATTTGAAATAACTCTACGGACTCTCTGGAAATCAGCTACTTCCTTCATAAAGGTCACTGATGTCTGTAGAAGTGTTTTAACACCTGGTTCCGTTCGGCTAAGGTATGATCCCAGTGCAGATTGTTTACATTTTCTGTGCAATGTGAATACGCCAAACGAACTCTGAGCCCTCAAAAGAGACACCAATGAGCACTCTTAATAGGGTGCAATTTTGCTTAAAGTTTTGGGTCAACTGGCTTTTTAAAGAATATTACATTTCATTACTATGGCCCTTAATTACAAAAAATGTATGTGCCTGTGTAAAACACCCTGAGAAAACAGATTGAAATTAAATTGCCAAATCATTGCTAAAATGATGACAAGGTTGATTCCTCTCTGGACAGAGACAGAAACATTAACAAATATGTGAGCAAAAATGACTTCTTAATCGCCTGGAGTATACCTCAAAACATCAAATTAAAAGTGAACAACGTGAAAAGACATGCAGGTGTTTTGCAGTCAGCTAGAATCTGCGGCAGACATACTATGCTATATGGAGTCGGAACGTTGTTAAACTCGGTTTATTTGTGTGTGTACATGCCATTTCACGTTTAAATGTAGCTGCATGACACACCTCCAAAATGATTAAATATATACTGCACGTCTACAGTAGCAGTCACGCCCTAAACTAAACAAGCCTTGGCCTAGACCACCGGCCCTTTCAATCCAACTTAAAACTGAACTCTCGTTTCACGAACAACGAAGGAAAAGGGAAGGTTGAAAGGGCTATTAAAGCAAGCAAGCCTACAATTTACCTTGGACTTCAGTAATACCCACTTTTAAATACAGATTAATGTCGAGATGGTAATACAAAGCAGACACAGTGGGCAAAATGTGCATTAAGAGATACTACGGGCCTTTTACTTTGCTAATATCATGTCATAAGCAAAAGGCCATGACGGTGTTTTGCTGCAGATATAACAATAGCTACTGTAGTGTCTTTATACTCACCAGAAAGCAGAGCTGCGGCCAGTTGTGGATGAAGTACCTATAGGTATAAATGGAATAGGGCTCAGACAAGTCCTTGGTGATCAACCTCATGATTCCTGGCATCTGTAATTCGGACTCGTAGCGGACATAATGAATCCCCTGGCTTTCTTCCTCTCCCCGGCCAGTCGAGCAGTTCAAATCCAGCCTTGCTAACTCCGACACCGGCGGCTTGTATATGGCGACGGGTTCATTATCTACTCCAGCCCGGTGCTCACAGGGGCCTTCGCAGTCTGGTTGTTGGTTCGGTGGTCGAGGGTCTTCCGTGGGGTCGCTTTCACCTCTCCTAGCGTTACCACTAGGCTTGTCTCCGGTTACAGGGTGGCTTCGGATAGCCTCAGTTCTTGTAATAGTCGGCATACCGTTCATGCTATTGTTGTTCAAGTGAGGGTGGCAGCCTTTCGAACAGGGACTGTGGTCCTCATGTGGGCAGCAATGGTGGTCGCTATTGTTTTTATCGTTCGGGTTGTCTCCAAAACTGCCGCTGTCACAGTGCTCCGTAGAGGGTCTCGGATTGTCAGATCGGTTTTCAATCGTGTGGTTGTGGTTCTCGCCTTCTTCAGGCGGACTGACCAAGCCGTTCATCTGCTGTTCCTGCGGGGCTTGCGTTTTTAGGTGTAGCGTAGCCGGGTTAGCATGCGATAACATGTTCTTCTGTTTTTTCTTACTTGGCCGTTTGTCCTCGTTTACCCGCTGCCCCTGTCCTGCCCCAGAGGTTACAGAGCACTCCCGACCGCAGCCTGGTTGTCCTCTTTCCCCAGGTTCGACGTTTCCACCCCCGGGGAAGGGAGTAATTTCAGTCGGGGATGCTGGCAATGCGCTGCTAGGCCCAGTCGGCACTGCAGCCATCCCACTTCATTAAGGGGGCGAATCACGTTTAAAAAAATGCTAAATATACTTTCATCCACAAGAGCTAGAGGGTTATAAACGAAGATAAATTCCCTGGAGCGATTATTGTGTAAATCCAAAGGTTTGCTAAAAAAAATCGACTTCTCTTCCGACGCCTGTCGTTGCTTTCTCCTCGGTGTCCCAGCTGCCGGAAAGTGCTGTCGCAGCAAACGCCATTGCAGCTGAAAGAAGGTTGCGCTTTACGACAGTCATGGGAATTATAATCAATGCCCGGTTTAGAAAACTCATCTTTTGAGCATCTGGGGCGTCAACAAAATGTACAATCTATTTATAATCTAATTTTGCACGAATCGTATTCCGTATTTTTTAAATATATATAGCCCTCGGCTTTAGGCATAAACTATTCGATCTTCTCCAAAGCATTTGAAAGTATAAGAACTTTGGAAAATCCTCATTTATTAAATAGTAACCATAAGAAATAATATATTTGGAGGCATTAACAAATACAGTCCCAAAAACGTTGATGTGAAATTCATGAACTCAAGAATTACTACAAGTAGGGCTCATTCACTTTCTTGCCAGTAGAGGGTGCTGCATGTGCGTGCGATGTTGTTAATAATTTCTAAGAACTTTCCAGTACTGAAGGAAAAGTAATGTTAAGTGCGTAAGGGAAAGAGAACAATACTATTTTACATTGGCCAGGTCTCACTTGAAGGGGGTCTGAGTTTTGATTAATGTTGAAACTTAAGGAAAATGTAACTCTGCTAACAGAGCATGTCTACCTGTTATTTTCATGAAGAAGGTATAATTTGACGCCCATCCCAACAATTTGCAGAGGGACTGACTATTGAGTTATAGCATGTATGATACAAAGAAAATAAATTGTTACACTCTGTTTCAGCTCCAAGTAATTGATACAGTCAAACCCCATAAATATTCTCTTCATGGATGGACAGTGGCTGTGTGTGCACACAACACAGCTTGACCACTAACACCGTGACAGCCCTTGGCAATGCAAGTCAGCAGACGGGACGGGAGGGAGGGGGTACTACAGGTTAGGGGGTGCAGGGCAGTGATGCAGGGGGGTACAAGGCAGGGGGGTACACACACACCAGCTGGAACCCGGTGAGGGGGTGGCAGTGCCCAACGGGGCACCGGGGAGGGGGGTCTCACTCAGCTGAGGGCTATAGCGGGGTAACTGGGAACGAGACTCCATCCGGAGGGGGGGTAAGTGTGTATGTGGGTGTGTTAATGGCGGAGTGGGGGTGGGGGTGGGGAGCAGCCTGCACTGTTTGACTGTTTGAGCAGGTGGAGCAGATTAGATGCACTGGAGAGGCTGGATAAGGGTGTTCTTGAATATGATGAAAACCCACACAGACACTCAACGGCACACGCACACGCACACGCACAAACACACATTAGATTTCCAGCCCATTGACTTAAATTCCTGTCAGATGAATTGGACATGGAATTCTCCACAGGAAAGCAATTCTACTCCAGAATTGACTGGCAATTAGACCGAGTTGACCCTCTGATGCGCACCCAATAAAAAACACAGATTGTGCAGGGCTCTCCTTGAACAGACAGGTGGCAGTGTTGCCCCATAACTTTAACAAGGGTTCCCTGAAGCCCTCTATCCAGGTCTTGTTCCCATGCTCAGCATTTCTTCCGGTGTTTTGGGAAAAGAGGACGATACTATGAGTCCCAGCCCAAATCTACAAATCCTCAGTCACAATAGAAAGCCATGATACACAGTGAGAAGCCAGGAGCCTTTGTGAAATCCCAGCCCGTTTTCCTATCCTAGTTAAAGAGCTCACAACCCGCACTGATAAAGGTCAACACAGATTGGGTCTGACACTGGAACTGTGGAGGGAAGCGAGGACATGATAAAGCCGCGGTGTGTCACCGGGAAAGGCTGTTTGACGACCCCCACCCCAACGCACATGTCCCTCAGTCACACTTAACTTTATTTGCCCCTGTAAATTGATTTCCTTACAAGAGTCCATTGCATTAAAGAGGACTAAGTGTCTGTGTGCCCTGCGGCCCTGTTTCCTATCTCAGAAACCCTTACATTTCTCTGTGTCTGTGGGTGTCATATTTTAGTGTAATGAGTGTGAATAAAATGGGTTTGATTTAGAAATGAGAGGCAGAATGAGAGAAAGTGAGGAGAGAGAGAGGGAGACAGAACACGCCCTTTGAAAGCTATAAGCCTTGGGGCTGAGAACTCTCTGAAGAGCTGGAATCAGACATGCACAATCAGTTCCCCTCTTTAAATCTCCTTTCCAGGCCTATCTACTTCAACAGCCTGCTCTTAATTACCTTTTCTATCACTTAGCAGGTTGAGACTGGGCAAAAAGAGCAATCCCATAGCAAGTCCTTACCACCAGCTATATCTATGTGTCTCTGTCACTCAATCTCTCCATCTTTCTTTCTTACTTTTTAGCCTCTCCCCGTCGGCAAAGGCTGTGTCATATTCTGGCTATACAGTGTAGGGGTTAGGTTGGTGGAGGGAATGTAGTGTCCCCCCCCCCCCGAACAAAACAATCACAGGCTCCAAAGAGGCCAATCATACACTGCTGCCTGCTGAATGGGCTAGCCAAAATTAGCCTCTCCACAAACCGCTCAACGAGCGACTCAGAACACAGTAACTAAAAACAATGAGTTTCACACAAAGCCTCCAGGGAGAGCCTGCCTCCTCCGCCTGTATACGCCAGCCACTGCCAAGTGCATTAACTCCTCTCCCCCCCACCCCTGGCTTCACCTCGCCTCTCCCGAAGGGAGCCTCCACGCTCAAACTCCGAACACCTCTCTCCATCGCTGCCTCGTTCTCCCTCTCCTCCATTTTCGGTCGTTTTTTATGCCCCTTTTCCCTCCATCCCTCTTTCCAGTCCAGGCCAATCATGAAACAGCCTTTCGCTTTCCCCCAGAAAACAATACACTAAAGCTCTGGCTTTCTGTGTCTGTCTCCAGGCAGTCTCAGGGGCCAAGGGCCCAGGGTTCGAGGGCCTCAGCAGGGACCACTGCTTCTGCATCTCCACTCCTGACTGTCAGTTTGGCTCGTAGATCCCCCATATTCTATCCCACCGCTCCACTCTTATCTCCCTTTCTTTCTCCCTTTGTTTGGCTCTTGGGCCAGGAGAGCCCGGTTTAATTAGTTTCTGTTGGGTTAATTAAGGGGTAAAAGTTAGGGGGTCGAACCGGAACAAAAGCCAGTCGTACTGGTTGGACGGACGCAGGTGCTAAGGACCGGTTGCCAGATTCCAGCGTTCAGATTAAAATGGCCTCTCAGTGCCTGGAGTGGAGAGAGCTGTCATACTCCCAGAAACTCAAGTAGTGGCAACATTTTCATTTATTTCTGTTGGGTTTACTTTTAGACTTCAGTGAACTGATTTTTTTTGAGGAGTAGAAAAAAGGAAAATGCTAAAGAAACGATCTATAATGTCTTATGTTTTCCACAGATGTGTTTTATAAACAACAAGTGAAAAACCCTGAGGCATCGCAGCTGGCTACCTCAGAGGCAGGTTGGCTAGAATCAAGTGTATCTAGTCTCTCCTGGCTGGGCTACTGTTTTATGTTTTATTTTGATGCAACATTAGTAAGTAAAGAGCCAGTAGTACTGCCTTTGCCCGGTTGCCAGTCTCCGTCAGCTGAAGCCAAGTCATCTGTCTGTTGCTGTCTTGCCTGACAAGGTGTTGTGTTCTATGTGCTGTGTTCTACTCCATCGCCCCGGGTTCTCCATGTACCTCTTTCATGCCCGAGTGCTGGAGTAGGCTAACGTAGGATGGCCGTCCTTCTTCCCACTCTGCAAGAGGTGTGATACGCGCATCACATGGTTAAGGTCAGACCTACAAACCATATTTATCAAGGTGTTTATTCCAAAAGTACCTCAGCACATCATGGAAACGCGCTCTGTTAACGTGTGAGAAATATGACAAAGCGAACTGTGTACTGTAACCATGACCTTGAACATGAGCAAGAGAGATGAAAACATGAGGAGACATTCACTGGCAACTTTTGACACATCTTGTGGAGTCAGGCTTTGACTGAGAGGGGAGATGGGGATTGGATGAGAAGATGTGAGTTACCAAATATTGAAATGGAGAGATAGGGATTGGTATGAAACGGGGATGACAGGTGAGGAAAGAGGAGGGGAGAGGGAGGAGAGTAGAAGAGAGCAGAGTGATGAGTGTCACATTGAGAACAAACACAGTGATGGCCAGAAGAGGGACGTAAAGGTGAGGATAGAAAGAAGGACACATCAATATGAGATTATGTCAGGCTGATGAAATAGAGAGGGATGGAGGAGAGGAGTGCAGTGGGCATCTCTGGCAGCATAGGGGCCTCCATCCCGGGGCCCTTTAGGCAGACGCCAACTCAGCAGGGAGGAGAGACAATCACTCAGCACCAGGCTCCACGCACATACAGAGGTGAATGGAGAGAAGGCTGGATGGAGGGAGAAAGGGGGACAAAGGATGGATGGAGAGAAGGATCACAGTGAGATGGGACGGGAGATGAAGACAAGAAGAGAGGTGAAGAGAAGGGCACCTTAAAGGCGAGAAGACAAGAAAGAGAGTGAGGCAGAGAGAGAGTGAGGAAGTGAGACAACCGAGGGAGAGACAGAGGGTGTACTCCCTCTATCACAGTCTTTATCAGCACTCCAGATCGTGGCGTGTGAACAGTGATCCAAGTCCACCATCTGCTGAGGACAGATAAGCCTGGGAGAGATGGCCATTGAGCTGTCACTCAGAGAGAAGATAGAGAGAAAGAAAGAAGAAAAGAAAGAAAAGAGAGAAAAAGAGTTGGGAAAGAGAGAGAGATGGAGGGAAGAGTGATGGGGAGAATCAAAAAAGTGAGTGGGAATATTAGGAAAGGTAGAAAACCAGACGGAGGTGGAAAACAGCACACATTTGCAGAGAATTGTCTCAAATCAGGAAGCTGTAAGAACCATGGTACAATTATTGTTTTGGCTTTAAGGGATCTGAACATCAGTCAGATGAAGTCTTCTTTCACCTTCTTCGGAACTAGTCAGTGTCACGATTCAAATGTAATTGTCACGTTATCTATAAGCTATGCACATGTTATCCATGCATTATCCAATGTTTATCTACACGTTAACCGGACACTCTGGACATTCTGAAAATGTTATCCGTACATTGTCTATATGTTATCCCGAAACAATTATTAGGCTAGTGAGTATTCTGATTGTATCCTTACTTCTATGCACATTTTCCAACTCCAAACCATATAAACTTGAATGCTCTTTGGATTAAATCATTTTCAGGTCAAATGTATTGGAGTAATGAGGGAGGTTGTGGCAACCGTGAACAACACCTGATACCAAGGTGTGCATAATTATTAGGCCACTTCATGACCTCAGATAAAATGGGCAAAAAAAGAGATTTAACTGACACTGAAAAATCCAAAATTGTTAAATGCTTTTCAGACAGGTGCAACACTCTTGAAATAGCTATACTATTGAGGTGTGACCATCGGAAAATCATAGGTTGAGAAGAGTTAAACGTGAAGCTACCAGGAACCCATTATCCTCCAACATATTCCAGAACTGTAACCTACCTGAAGAGTCCAGAAGTACAAGGTGTCAAGTGTTCAGAGACATGGTCAAGGTCAAGAAGGCTGAAACCAGACCACCACTGAATAAGATTTGAAATGTACTGTATAGACTGGGCAAAGAAATGCCTGAAGACTTTATGAGCAGATTAAATAAGAGTGACTCTTGAGATTAATGGGCTCGTGGCTGGACCACTAATGGACACACAGTACAACTTCAGTCAGGTGCCAGTCAGGTGCAAGAGGGGTACTGGTATGGGCTGCTGTCATTAAGGATGAGGTAGATGGACCTTTTCGGGATGACGATGGACAGAAATTCAATTCCCATACCTACTACCAGTTTCTGGAAGATGCTTTCTTCAAACGATGGTTCAGGAAGAAGTCCTCAGCATTTAAAAAGGCCATGATCTTCATGCAGGACAATGCTCCATCACATGCATCCATGTACTCCACTGCTTGGCTAGCCAGCAGGGGACACAAAGATGCCAGAATAATGACCTTGCCCCCTTCCTCTCCTGATTTAAATTCTATTTTGAATTTGTGGGCCCTTCTCAAACATGAGAAAACAGTCATTGAACACAATACACCTCTTCGAACTACAAAGAGTTCAAAAGGGTTGCTGCTTCAGCAAAAGTTGATCATGAACATATCAAGAAATGAACAGATTCCATAGATTGGAGGCTCATGTCAGTTGTAGAAAATAAGGGTGGTTAAATTGATAACTGAATATTTGAGAGAAGACAACATTTTAATAAATTGTTATGTTATGTATTTATTATACTTACTTAAAAAATTGAGAATAAACATGTGATGTGGGAGAAATTATTTTTAATTTAGTTGCCTAATAAATATGCACACCAATTGTTGCCTAATAATGAATAGACTCTGGACTCAGCCCACATGCATTTATTAATTATTACAATTTGGACTCTTAATATGTTCACCCGGCATAGCCAAAAGAGGACTGGTCACCCCTCTGAGCCTGGTTCCTCTCTAGGCTTCTTCCTAAATTTCGGCCTTCTTAGGGAGTTTTTCCTAGCCATTGAAATTCAAC
This sequence comes from Esox niger, assembly GCA_016801105.1. Taxonomy (NCBI): domain Eukaryota; kingdom Metazoa; phylum Chordata; class Actinopteri; order Esociformes; family Esocidae; genus Esox; species Esox niger. Next base: position 92,419 of record JACXGJ010000898.1, on the reverse strand, counting down.
ACTACTGTTGTTTGCTCCTTGGGGTTTGTGCCTGGATTTTGTCACTTTGTGACAACTGCTGATGTAAAAAGGGCTTCATAAAATACATTTGATTGATTGATTGAATTCTGCATTCTTATGTATTCGCCTGAGAAATATCAAAACTAACTTTTCCTTTGTTTAATAATCAGGTTTGAGGTTTAATGATATTTTGAATTCACATAAAGCATTGTGAATTTTCAACAGTAAAATATATCTTGAGAAATACGATTGATCTAATAATTGTGCATGCAGTGTAGTGGGAACAGAGGAGAAGTGCTGAAGCACTCAAATAGACATAAATAGACATGTCATAACCCTGACTACAACCCCATAATACCCTCTCAGTACACACAAAGACACATATCCAGACCCGCTACACTCAAACCCACACTCCTCGTTGGAATAAGGCGAAGGTGAGTTACTGTCAGCAGGGGTGAGCAGAACCAGTACAAAGATACCCAAGGCTCCTGGATGAGGAGATCCATATCTCAGCGGAACTGACCTGTTTAAATGAAGAATGAATAAAAGCACTCCCATCCGAGCTGCAGGTATACGAGTCACACTTCTCCAGGGGTGATATAGGGTTGAGCTCAGATGAAACCCTAACTCTACAAAGTGCACGTCTCATCTGTCACCTGGTCAGAAGTGATATAGAGTGTTGGGGAAAGGGAGCATTTGGGAGGTAAAACTGGGTCGGAGGATAAATTCCCAGATAGATTGGCATTCTACTGAGCACATGTGATTGATGACCTGAAACCACATAAATATCCACAGCTAAACCACAAATATGTTCACCACACCTGTGATACAATGAACGTTGAGTCTTTGTGAGTGGCATATTCTCGGTTAAGGTGAAGGGCTCACTCTTTGTGAATGCGCAGATGTAAGATTTCAGGGTGTCATCATGGGACTAGAGTTAGGGCTAGACCTGTGTTTTGGCTGAGGCTGGAGGCAGGTTTGGGGCGATGGTTTGGGGCTGGGGTATGGGGCTGCGGTTGGGATATAAGACTGGGGCTGGGGTACAGGGGTTGGGGGTGGGGGGTTCAGGCCTTGGGGGTGGGGGTGGGCTGGGTGGGTGTTAGGGAGAGGATTAGCCCAGGCCAGTTGGATCATTTTACAGCCGGCGAACCCCCCCAGTCTCCTGGACAATGAGGATTAAACTTCTCTTGTTCTTCAAGTCTGAAAACGGCAGGGCAACAAAGACACTATTCCTCCTGGGTCTCCGGCTGGGAGCTGGAAGAGAGAGGGGGATGAAGATGGAGCGAGGATGGGGGGATGGATGGAGCTGGGGGTCCCTCACAAAATTAATCCCTTCACAATTTCCTCTGGGTTGCTAAAGTGAGATATGAGTCAGTCGTGGCTAATGAAACGCTGCAGTCATCTAAAGAGAGGAGGACGATAAAAGCAGACATTAAACTAATGGAGCTTGTCATTAGCTGTTCCATTAAAGAGGATCGGGGAGTCTGTGTGCTCCTGTGGCGATCGTAGAAGGAGATGAATCGATGAATTATGTTCCAATAACACTCCTGCTACACCCATGCCAAAGTCTTCTTGCTCTTATCCAATGAAAAGTCTTATGGATCAGATACTTCCTGATGTGGGTAGTGCTCTCACGCCCCTGCTTGGTGACTTCTTTTTGTTGTCACACATCAGTTGTGACAGGTACGGCAAAGGGACACATCTGCATTGGGAACATTTTAAACAAAGCCGTATGTTCGCTGGTATATACCATACAGACAAACCTGAAAACCTTTACAGTCTTGAAACAAAAACAGGTGCCACTTTAATCATTTGTCGTTTTCTGTCCAGGGAAGCAGGAATGACATAACAGTCTGTTGCACCTAGCTGCCCCTGTAAACATTCGGTATAAATAAATGGATACAGGATTATTAATGGATAAAGGATTGGTACTGAGATTAACTATTGAGTGTGGTCATAGCCTAAGGGTGAAAAGGGCTCACTATTTGGCCGAGTTTCAGCCTCAAGAGGAGCCAATGGGCTCAGCATGTTGCAGGGCCTATTGCCATCTTCTTCTCCTGGTCTTCTGCTGCAAGTTGCATGATTGCCTCTTCGTATAAAGAATTACATTTGATTTAAAATAGGGAGAGGAAAAAGACAGACTGTCTCTAGGGATTTAATGTCCATCTTGGCCCTTGTTATGTTTCTCTAGGAGGAAAATAAAGGGGCGGGAGGGAGGAGGAGAGTGGAAAGTAGAGGGTGAGACCTAGGACCAGTTCAAGCATAAAAGGGCGGGGCCTGTCTGGTAAAAGGCCGTCTTTCTACTTGTCAGGAGGCGAGAAAAAGAGCAAAAGAAAAGAGCCTCCTCACCTCCTGGATGCAGTGTCAACACACATCAGTGTCTGGTCTGGCAGTTCTGCTCGTACTGCAGGCGCCAGCTCACAATGAAGGGCAGCAATGGCCGCCACACCTCTCATATCCTATCAACGTCCTCTTGGACAGAGCCAATGGAGATGGGGGGCAGGTGGCCGAGGCGCTCAGGGTGTAACAGGCCTTCTGAGCGGGCTTTGATTGTTGATCACCAAGTTATAGCGATTGTTCCATTTGTGATTGTGATTTAAAAAAAATATTTGACAGAAATATCAATAATTTCAACACAGTGCCAGTTGATATTAGCTGTAGCATTTTAGGAAGGCATGGCTCTATACAAAGAAAATAACTAACTTGAGATTCCACTTTTTCTTTACCTACTCTCTGGTGCAGTGGATCCAGAAGGTTCTACGCATCTGTTTGTTGTCCCCTACCTTCACTTATGTTACGTATTAGCTTTAATTATCTCTTATTATGATTCATCCAGAAAATAATATTTGAATCATCTCTGTTTTTTTCACTTTTATTTAACCAGGCAAGTTGACTGAGAAGCAACTCCACATTACAATGACAACCATTGTAAAAACATATCAAATGCAAGACAACATTCAGTTACAAATGAGTACGATGAAAATCCAAAATCCGAAGGCTAAAGAGAAATAGCCTTAAAAAAAAAAAAACGAAGAAATCTTACATACAACGGAGTAACATTTTACAAACACAGATGAAATGCAAGGTGCAATGTGCTTGCAATGTAACTCCATGATGTATGAAAAGGTTCTGCCTCACATTTCTGAAAAACATAAATAAACCCCATTCTGGTTAGGAATAAACGCAGAACAAAATGTCAACAGAAACAGTCTAGCTCTCCTTCCTTTCGTACTCTGCACACTTCAAGGCAAGCTGTTTAGGCCGCATGTCAAACACATACAAGACCCATTCAAGCAGATTTAATAGCTGTTGATTGTTCTTTTTCACATTGCAAACATTGGCTTTATAGAGAAGGACAGAATGGACAATGCGAAATAAACTTGCCCACTGTCAAATCCTTGGTCACCATTGACTGGGAACGGGCCAGCCAGCTATAAAAACTTGATGGATTTTGATCACATACTGTTTGTGAACATCACATGGTTGTTTACTTGCCGGACTCATGAAAACCCTGGTAAAGCAAGGGACAGTAAATGTGTCAAAGTAGTGACCACTCAACAACATACAATATAAAAAGCAATAGATATACAAATTACATCCTAACAAAGGAAGCTACTTGGATGGTTGAAACACAAAATAGTTTAGACTGCACCTGGCTGCTCCTGCTACAATATACCTGTATATAATAAGTCAAAACAGACCGAGAAGGTTGTACCTACAAGCTGAAATAGTCTACAAATCAAATATACATGGTAATGTTTGTACAAATTTCCACAAGGATTTGTATGTCTGCTGGTCAGAAGTATGACCCAGAGATGTAAGCTACATCATATCTAACGATTGTGTTTAGGGTTCGATTTTCCATTAATTTGACTTTTGCTGATAGATTTGTTAAAAAAGTGAAGGGAGGTGAAGTGTAAGGAACACCTCACTACATATATAGTGTACTGACAATAAACACATGCGCAAAACCTTGTGCCAGAGATGCTTAAGTAAAAGGCCAGAGAAAAGTCAAATTCACAGCAACAGTGCTTTTTTGGAAAAGGTGGCAATGGAGGGACAAAGTGACTGGGATGTAGAATAATATTGTAGACAAACACATAAACCGCTGGACAAACGTGAGCGACAAGCCGTGATCCTCAGAATCCCTCACTAACAAACGTGAGCAACAAGGCTTGATCCTTAAAGACCCCGGCAGTCCCCCCCCAAAAAATCCAGATCCTGAATAGACACCTCCTAAATCGCATTGTTGAACAAATCCTGTATTAAAAGGGAAGAGTTAGTCTGCATTTATTCTTTCTCTTGAAGACTTTAGTTAAGCTAGTGCCTCTGCCGCTTTGGAGGCTCCAGCTTCTTCTATGTCAGAGTAAATCCTTTTCTTGATGCCGATTGGCTGAAGCCAAAGGGGCAATCTTTTTCACACGCTTCCTTACGGAATCCCCCCCCAAAGCTAGTGTTTACCCGTCACCAGACAATGGCCGGCTACTGGCAATTAAACAGCATTTTGGGTGGAATCCGTGGCACTGGCCTAATGGCATTACTGTTGGACGATTCAATCCCTGAATAGCCAACAGGATTTTGCCTCTCACCGGGAAAATACTGCTTCATCGAATTACCCGTATTACATAGCTTTACCTAAGCTTATGATTCAAGGTTCACAGATTACTTCTCCTCAAAAGATGGCGGGAGAAGAGAGTGATAGGCCAGAGGAGTGGTGTGTGTGTTTGTGTATGTGTTTCAGAGGATGACAACTACTGTAAGTGAGCAAGCCTGATTCTCCAGAACCAGAAAGCCTCCAAGAAAGAATTTAAGCACTTGAACAATGCTAAAACAGAGACATTCCATTCTTTACTCACTGGTCCATGTTATTAGGTTGAGTTTGTTAAGTGTTGCGGTGATCACCCTCCTCCGAGCCACTTGAAATTGTGAAACGTCCAGTTTTTCGGAATACAGCCCTTTTTAGGTCATGCTGAAGACTTTCTATAGGATTGAGGTCCAGACTCAGACTCAGCCAATACAGGACATTGACCTTCCTTTTTGGAAGCTATTCATTGATTAATTTGGCTTTGTAATTGCCATGTTGTGGGAGAGGTCACTAGGGTTCCCAACAAAATATATTACTATTTTGAGCTATTTTTGTTCCCACTATCCTGACAGGAGCCCTTGTCTGTGCTGAAGAGAAGCAGACCCATAACATGATGCTGCCGTCACCATGCTTGACAGTAGGTACTGTGTATTTTAAGTGATGTGCTGCGATGGTTTTGCTTCAAAAAAATCATTTGGAAGTTCTTTATTATTAAGAAATTTGTTCTGTCTTGCCATCCCACAGCGTGTGATGAATTGTACACACTACAAGAACTGGGCACTTCTGGCAGAATTCAAATCAATACAAGCTGTGGAGTGGCAGGCCAGTGAAAGCCAACGCCCTCTCTCCTTCATGTGGAGCTCGGACACCTGTTAGTTACTATTGTATTATTGCCCTCACCTCTGTTCTTTATCACTGACTCTATTTAAGTTCCTCCTTCCTAAATATATCTTGTCGTCATTATTTAGTTCTTATTACTTTGTTGCGTTGTTTTGTGTGTAGTTTATGTTACTTCATAGTTATGTTATTTAAAGTCCTGATCTCCCTGCACCTGTGTCCTGCCTTATACCGGCAGCATTACCGTACAGACGTTTTATATTCACTGTACATACATAACATTTTGGGACACGTCCAGATCGGTTGACAACACATTCAAGTAGATTAGATACATGGGTGCTGAACGTCTTAAGAATATTATGTACAGAGTACTTTCTCCATTCAAACTGGTAGAATGATTGATTTTCATTTTAGAGGCACCTGCATATATTTAGTATACCATTTGTTTTGTTTTTTGTCTACGGTGAACCAATGATATACATACACTGCCATTCAAACGTTAGGGGTCACATAGATATTTCCTTGTTGTTTTGTCCATTAAAATTACATAAAATTGATCAGCAATACAATACATTAACCATTGTTAATGATGGAAATTACTATTGTAACTGGAAACAGCAGATTTTTTGGAATATCTACATAGGGGTACACAGGCCCCTTATCTGCAACCATCACTCCTGTATTCCAATAGCTGAAAACTGTTTTGCTGATTAAAGAAGCAATACAACTGGCCTTCTTTAGAAAGGCCCAGTTGTGGGTTTGATTACAGGCTGAAAATGGCCAGAAACCAAGAATATTCATCTGAAACCGATCAGTCTGTTCTTGTTCTGAGAAATGAAGGCTATTCCATGCAAGAAAATGTTAAGAAACTGATAATCTCTTGCAACGTTGTGTATTATTCCCTTCACTACTCCCTTCACTGGCTTTTACCAGAATAGGAAGAGGAGTGGGACAGCCTGGTGCACAACTGAGTAAGAGGACAAATACATTAGAGTGTCGAGTTTGAGAAACAGTCCTTAACTGGCAGGATCATTAAATAATACCTGCAAATCACCAGTCCCAAGAACAACAGTGAAGAGGCAACTCCGAGACGCTGGCCTTCTAGCCATATAAAAATAAACATAAAATTGTGCCCATCAAGTCAATCCAACTTGTGGGAGGTCCTTTATGAAGCACGAAATCTGTTCTGATTTCCTCAAAAAACTGACAACTAGGATGCCAAAGATTTGCCAGTCTGAAAATGCTGCAAATTGAGGATTTTTTAATGAAAAAAACTATATTTCTTACCTTTTCAATGACAATATTTCCTATTCATTTTGTAATATTTCCTATTCAAACTCATTTCATGCATGTTTATTTCACATATGTTGAAAAAGAACATTTCTAAGTGACAAAAATATTTATAAAGACTTTATAAAGACTTCTTGTTCATAAAAATTCAGATCCTATGTTCAGAACCTTGTAGAAATGCCTTTGGCAGCGAACACAGGTTTGAGTCATTTTGTGTGTGCCTGTACTGGTTTTGCACACTTCTCCCTGAGCATTTGGGCAGCTTCTCCCTGAGAGGTCTCCTGGCCCCTGCCTCTTAGAAGCTTCCTCATAGCAGAGACGCTGACAAGAATCCCAGGGCACGGGACAAAATTAAATGTTTAGGACCCAAACCACAGGCCAAAACATTTTATAAATAGCACTGATGTAACCGTTCATAAAACAGGTCATAAACGTATATTGTTTAATGTTTTAGCTAGGTAGTACTAAATACCAAGATTGACTGACCAATAAATTATTATATTTAAGCCAACAAATGCCCCCACCCCCCAGAGGTCTGGGCCCGGGACAACGTTACTGGTTGTCCTCCCCTGTCAGCGTCACTGGATGCTACCACCACCACGCTTCACCGTAGGCATGGTATTAGCCAGTTGATGAGCTGTACCTTGTTTTCACCTCATGTACAGCATGGCATTCAGGCCTAATCCTACCTCCATTCAATAGTTTTCCTCATGCTCTCAGATACCGTCAGGTGGCACTGTCACATGGTTGTCAGAGACAGTTGTCAGTCTGGCAGGTACTCCCTTCTCGGCAGAGAAACTCTGAAGCACCTTAAGACAGGCCGTTGGGTTCATTGTCACCTCCCTGACTAAGGCCCTTCTTGTTACTTAGTTTTGCCAGATGGCCAGCTCTTGGAAGAGCCTTGGTTGTTCCAAACTTCTTCCCTTTCACAATGACAGGGCTGACTGTCCTCCTGGGAACCTCAATGCTTTACTAGTTCGATTTTGAAACTTTCCCCTGATCTTTGCTTCAACACAACACTATCTTTGAGGACTGTAAGGGGTTCCTTGGATTTCGTGGCTTGGGTTTTGCATAACCCAAACCGCTTTCTAAATCATGTCAAATCAGTTGAATTTGCCACAGGTGGACACCAATACAAATCAAGAGATATTTAAAATTCAGGATGATTATGAACTGTTTTAGAAATGTCATGGCAATGGGTCTTAATATGTGTGTACAATTAGTAATGTTAGCACCGGTTTTCATTTGACATTATTGGGTATTGATATTGTGTACATTGATAGCAAAGACTGTTCCTAATCAATGATCATTTCAGTCTATAACACAACCAACATTTGGAGTAAGTGAAAGGGTCTGAATTCATTAGAGGGCGGTGTATATATCACAACAGGAACATCCCTTTTCATCGCTGTGCCATTGAGTGCAATGTTCATAGCCTAGCGCACAATTTCTTGAACAGTTTCCTCCAGGAAATGTAGTTTAGAAACTAATTTACTGTAATTATATGTAGTTTACCAACACTCATGAAACCTTTTAGGTACAGTACGTTGTTTAATAATATGTTGTTATCATTATATCTAAAGGGGCCATATGTAAGATTTTTACTATAGTGTAATGAGGACGAGATGCCCAACCGTGTACTGTAACTCCCACAAGAAACACAAAATGTCATTTTTTAAATCTCCTCTGGCTGCCACTAGTCTTAATCAACTACAAATTTCCTCTGTATCATCACATCTGCTCAGCCAATTATTAAACATGTTTTCTTCTGAATCTCATTTTAAAGACTGCTGGGATTTAAAATATTGCCTTATTTAAACTATTATAAGTTCAGTTTGAATGTATGAAATGATATTTAAGGAAAAGGTAAGTGGGGTATAAAAACAGGGCCAATTCTTTAAAACCCTTAGTATTGGGATAGGTATTGGGGCAACTAACCCCATGGGGGGGGCAACTTAGCCCAGTAGCTGAAAAAAATGCCCCTATCCAAAGAAAATATTTGATTAAATACAAATGTATTTGTGACATGTACCCATTCATTGTGCTTCAAAATCCATTTCTTTAAGCATGGTCATCTTCATGATTAGGGTCAACATATAAAAAACACTAAACTTTCCTTCTTTGTATCAGTAAGTCGACTTTTATCTTGGGGAGCATTTTACCCGAAACTACCCTACTACTAGCATGAATGACCAGAAGACATCTGCAGTTAATATTTTAAGTTAATCTTTCAAATACTTTTTTCTCCTGAGACATTTCCCATCTAAACTTTCTCGTTGTTTTCTTCATGTTCATTTCAAACATTCCCAGTACTATCCCACCCACCCTAAAACACCTTGTACTAGCTAATACTATTCCAGTTTGATTCAGAATGGGAAGATGTAGAGGCGAAAACTTATGTTATTGTTAAAATGTTGTCTTGTTTGAGACAGGATTGTACACAATGCCCCTTCAATAATAATGATTATTATTAGAGACCTGATTTCTCCAAATGTCATTCTGCTAACAATGTAAACAAAATGTTGATAATTTACATGGAACCTCAATATAATTCTACATTTTCTCCTCACAAGAAGATAAAAATATAGGTGATGTATAAAATGACTTTGCCAAAATGGATCAAATAAAAACCAAAGGTTCCAGTGCAGATCACAGTTACACCAACAGCATGTGGCAGCTTTTTCCTTAATCATTTCAGACTTACGGTATGTGTTGTTATAAAGCTGTGAAGAAGAAATTGCCTTCCAAACTAAAAATGTTTACCCCTGAAATCCAAAGTTGGTTCCCTGCATAGGGAGCTTCTCATAGGTTGGGAACATTTAGACTAGTCAGTATTAATGTTATCAGTTTGTAATAATTGCTAAAAACACAAACTGTGGCCAATGATTAGTTTAAAATTGTCCAATACATGGTTAATTTAAACAATCTGAAATGAGCAGGAATCCAGAACAGAAAGGGAAAACTTATTTGAAGTCATATTTGGCATAACCTTTGGAATGATGTTGGTAAGAGTTGTATTCTGCGCTTAAAAGGCTAGCTACAGTATTAGTGTTTAAGGATATTTGTAGTGAAGAACTGGAGATTAAAGCTGCCAATATTTAACCTGTTAACTTATACCTACTAATAACTCCAATGAGCTCTCTACTTCACTCCTACTGGTTCTTCATATATACACCTTAACAACAACATTACAACTCAACTGCTCCAAGTTTCCTTCCAGAAAATGGGAAAGTCTCGATAGGGCCTTTGCATGCGCCTACACACACCGACACCATACACGCGAGGCAAATCGCACATGGTGGCCTCCGACCTTTGGTAGGTGAGGTCAACCGGGCCAGGCGGCTCGTAGAACCGGGAGAACCGGCCAAGTCCATTATCTCACAATGAAGGGCTAATTAGTGTGTTAGGAAGCCTGAAATCACACAGCAACAGACTGCCTGTCTCTCCTCTCACCCAACATCTTAATTACTTCTTTATTCTCCCTCCATTTCTCTCTTCCTTTCTCATTGTCGATCATAACTCTCGTTCTCTGCCTCAATTTTGCACATAAAAGCGGGATGCTAATTGCCTGCTGTGGAAATATTGGGCGTGCGATTAACAGTGTTCCCAGACTCTGTTTGGCTGGTTGGCCTGGGTCTTGCTGGTAGAGAACGGAGGAGCCAAACAGTCACCGTGGCTGCTGCATACCTGGCAATGGTCATTCATAAAACATTTTTTCTTAAAAGATTTGCCATTAGCAGTAATGGGTTTGAAAAGAGATATTTAGGAAGAAAGAATACAAACACATATGCCCCCATATACTATTGATTATTATCTAAATCCAATTAACTTATCTAAAGCTGATTCACATATTTAAATTCTACCATGCACTGGTAGCACTGTTAGTACTTGTAGTATTGTTCGTATTTGTATGCCTAGTACTGGTATAATTATTAGTAGTACTGATAGTACCGGTGGAATTACTTGTAAGCTACTTCATGTAGCATTTATTATAATGTGGGTGTTAAATGCTTACCAAATACCTTTTTGAGGCCTCCATAAAAAATGTTTTGTTTCCGATAACTATGAAGAATAATAGTCTGTATGAAATTTCGGGGAAACTGTCAGTTCCACAGTAAGCCAAAACATCTGGAAGGTATGTATTGAAAGCAAAAAGTAGGTTATGATTGCCTAACATATATTATTATGGTATGGCTGTATAGTTGTGTAGGAAGCCTTTAACCCACCCCTTACATAGGTCCCTAGCCTCTTTCAACCCTACTTTCCCAATCTGGTAGTTGTAATGAAAGGACATTATGATATGTGAATTAAGCATTTAACAACGGGGTCAACATTAATAGACTTCTGGGATCACAATAAGAGATGTCAATAGGGTGTAAATGAGACCTGACATGGACTGAGAGAATTTCCATCTTTCTAACCCCCTTTAATTATTTTCTGTTACTTGTCCTCTAACTGTTTTTATATTCTCCTATTAAAACAACAAGAAGCCTGCTAGGTCAGATTTTTTAAAATCAATTGACAAACTACTTTTTTCTTTCCCTCTATATGAAATGCAGTTGTTTAATCCCTTGTTCACTTCCTCTACCAGCCAGACATCTTTCATGTAAAAATAATGAGGTTTCATCACTTATCAGACCCTACAACGTTTTCAGATTACTTTTCACCACAGAATTAATCTGAATGCTGGCTAACCTCTTCATAGTCACAGAATGGTAAACACGTTTGTGTAGAGAGAGTAGAAACCAGATGTTATAGTGTCAAATATTTGGATTTCTTTATTATCTATCTATTTTCCAGATTAGACATTTTCCTTACTGTAGAATGGATCTTGCAATAAACTTTGATATTTTCAAGACATTGAGTTTGCTCAGGGTCCCCTCAGTGCTTTGTTGGAAAAGTAAGTAAAAGATTAGAGAAAAGTTTCCCAATGGTGGGAGCTTTGGAGTATTGGGGTAGTGTTTGGAGTGGTGGTGCCGGTTTGGGGGGGGGGTTAGGGGGTGCAGGTCGGCTGTTCAAAGGCTGCCTTTTTGCATTGTTGGTCAGTAGGGGATTAAGGCCTTCTATGCTGCAGAATAGCCCCTCTAATTAAAAAGGATAAGGAGGCAGAAAAATAGTGAGAGGCACATGAGGAAGAGGAGAGAGGGAGAGGGGATAGCAAATTTGGAAAGAAAAGAAAGAAAAGAAAGAAAAACTGTTTTCAGTGTCACTCCTTCAGCCGAACCCAACGATTCAGCCAGGATTAACTTTACACTTCTCTTTCAACTATCCCTCTCTCTCTCTCCCCATCTTTGTTTTCCACCTTTGCTCTTTTTTCAACTGTTGGTTTTTCTCTTTTTTCTATTCTTCTGTTTTTGAAGTCAAAACACAAATGATGCTGTACTAGCCAAATGATAAAGCTGTTTATTTGGGTGAAGGGCTTTTAGTTAGCTCACCACTTTCTTGGGAACTTGCTGTTTCATTTCGGTAGCATGCAACGTCTGGTATTTTAACTTAACATCACTTTCAAAAACACTTGAGCCATTTATTCAACTCCAATTTAGAGTTGAATGTGTGCATGTGTGTGTTAGTGTGTTTGTATAGCTTCCCATTGCCCTGTAAAATGAGGCATGCGTCTTTAATGGATGAGCGCATAAAGGTGTATTACATCAGTTTGCGTGTCTGCGTGTTTTGAGTGTGTGGACGGCCATTGACATCATAATGTGAATAGGTGTGTGTGAGTATGTGTTTGTGTGTGTGTGTGTGTGTGTGTGTGTGTGAGCATGTGTGTGTGCGTGTGTGTGTGTGTGTGTGTGTGTGTGTGTGTGTGTCTGTCATTGCCTCCAGATGCTGAGTACCAGTGGGTGGGCTGTTTACTGTCGGGGACCCCAGGGAGTGTTTTTGTTTTGCCCTCCCACCTCCCTCCCTCTGCCTGTAGGGGTGCTGACCCTCCAGGGAACAGAGCATGAAGACCACTGCCCAGGTTGGAGGCCTCTCGGTAGGCATAACACTACCCAAAAGCCATGAGAGGTTAACGAGGTACCAGCAGGGACAAGGCATTCCAACCTCCCATGGAGACTAATATGGGGTATGTATGTGTGTTTATGTATATATCCTTCATTTATATACAGTACCTCTGTGTAGACACCACATCATTGTATATGTATGCAGTTTTTGTATGTTTCCCTATAGTGGTATACAGTAATGTGGAGCAATCCTCTTGCCATCCCACATCTAATCACCGAATAATAAAAGAAGTCATTGCTAGATTGAATAAGTCCCTTCGACCCATCTGTGAGTCATCTGACTCCGCCTCAGTTAGAGAGACTGACTCCGCCTCAGTTAGAGAGACTAAAACATGGACAAAGATGGATGATATCTCTTCTTTTCTCGATAAGATGACATAGAAACAGCCTTAAACGTAGTACCCGGGAGGGAAATATGTATCCGGATGTTTCTGGACTTGTAATGAAGAGGACAATTGTGGAAGGAACTAATTTGAAGCTGGAAAGTGGATGAGTGACAGATAGCTTCATACTGCTTTTGAATGTAACCACCTGCTGTATTGCGAAGTTGTTATAATGGCTCAATATTAATGCCTTCCCTTACACCACTGTCAATACTTATATGTCACCAACATGTTAATCAATACATGCATAACACAGTAGATGTATTAGTGCAGATGGTTTGTTGTGTGTGTCTGTGTGTGTGAGTGTGTGTGACAGATGGGTGTGAGTGAATGGACCAAGGCATTGATCTGACTCTAGGTTGGACCACTGAATGCCAACTGAACAATGACATCATTGAATTGGATTTAGAATTATATATCGAGTGATCCACTATGACAAAAAAATTACTTTAGCAATTTATTTTCATAAATTAATTAATAACACTATTATGACTATAAAATAATAATAACAAGAATTATCATTCTTGATATTATTATAGCAGTAGGCCTGCTACAGTACAAAACATCAAGTGACGCTATACCCAGTCCCACGATTCTTAAAGTCCCCAATTCGTCTCCCTAGCAGCAGGAGAAACCGTGACTCCTTCAATTCGCCTGGAGTCAGAGGGAGGGCATATTGCCACAGACGTTAACAAGCGCGTTCACCTTTTACAATCAGAGCCCCGTTTAGCGCAAACGCTCCCCGGGGCAATGCGATATTTACCGATGAATTATGTATCAGAGCTCGAGATGAAAGGCGACAGCGCAAGCCACGAGCAATAGGGAGGACTTCACGCTTCTGAGAGACATGCGAAAAGAAATATTAGAGATATTAGTTGTTTATTTAATCATTTTAAGTTCTCTAAAAACATGAAGGCGAAGGAATTGTCACTGTGGGCTACTGGATATTAAATCAATTGCATTCCATACTTAACTTGCAATTAAAAGCGTGCGAAAGATTGAACTTGAGACCTGTTTAGTAAGACGGTACTCTTACAAAATAGGAGTGGTTCATTGGCCTGACGTCCTTTGATTTCGTTTTAGGCCATTTATTCATATAGCAGATGGTCTCATGCACCAAGGAAACGTTTAAAGAACAAGAGGTTAACATAACCCTCAACTTAAATATTTACCTGTCGAAATGTAATTAAGTGGGACATTTAAAAGGCATAAAGAGAGCGAGAAAAAATGTGTTTGGACTAAAAATATTTTATTTTGAAGAACATTTTACACCAAACCAGTGAGTAGGCTTCTGTAGCTTACTAATTCAGTGAGAACTAGACAGTGAAAAGCGCACTGGTAACAATTAGCTTGGTGGCTAATCAAATTCAGACGCTAATCCCTACCAAAACGCAACCTGTCCCCCATGACAGAAATGAGAGGGGGAGGAGTGTGTGTGTGTGTGTGTGGGGGGGGGGGGGGGGGGGGGGGGGGGGCGTGGGTGAAGGGAAACAAAAGTAGCGGTTGTATTCGCAGACAAGCTAGTTCTTGAAAAAGCAGTTGAAATAAATCCCAGCATATTTTTTCCACTAATGTAAAAAGGTAAAATGGGAAAATAAAAATATTCAAACAATTTTCCTCTACTATTCAAATACCATGGTTTCAGAATGCATGTCTAGTATTTATATTGCAAATTAAAACATTATTATTATTTTGATTTATTTTTATAAGTTTTGTGCAAAAGAAAAACAGGACGAATTATATTATTAACGAGGGAATAGCAACATAATATGTGAATGCGTGTAGTGTGAGAAATTTGAGAAAGAGAGAGATGAGGGGTGCTGCGTGTGCCAGAGTTTTTAAATCTCTCTGAGAGGGTTACATTTACCAAACCGTGACAGTCAGGTCCCCAAGAATGTAGCCTATATTCGCCTTCATCATGGCGAAGCCTCGCTGGAAGTTATAAATCAGAGTCGACCAACAAATTGGTCTAGCTTGGACAATCATTTTGAAAACGTTTGGCAATTTACTTATTAATAAATTGTGATATTTATCGGTTTTTAAAGAGGCTATGGAGTTTTGGTTTATAATAACATTTAGTTAGCATACACCAAAAACGGTTTGCGTGTGTGTGTGTGTGTGTGTGTGTGTGTGTGTGTGTGTGGGTGTGTGTGTGTGTGTGTGTGTGCGTGCGTGCGTGTGTGTGTGTGTGTGTGTGTGCGTGCGTTTGTGTGTGCGTGCAGGGGGGGGGGGTGTTAGTGCTCTTTGCCCTATACCGTAGGGACTAGTTAATGTGTGTGAAACGCTTATTGGCATAATTAATCGTTTGATTGCTCTTCGAGCGTCATTGTCACCTTTGCCATGAATCAAGAGAGAGGCTCACTGGTACGCTAGCGGACAGGGAACACATTCACTGATCACTCATCGTTCACTCATCCTGGGTGCGAGCTTTTCTGAGTAAACTGAGGTGGTATTTTTGTTTAAAGACGTTGATAATCATGGTATGGGGTGCGGTGATGACAGTCACAACTAATCCAAAACCTGTTTTATCAGCCCAATCATATTAATACAGTAGGCCTACATAGCATGGAAAAGATCAACTAGCTCACTTCATCATTCCTATTAATTTTCCTCGTTTTATTCGATTGGCTGAAAAAATGAGAAATAGGCCTAATTGCATTTTCTCAAAACACGAACACATGCAACACTTTTCCCGGATGACGCCTTAAAATAGTTTATTGCTCAAATTAGACAATTAAATATACACCAGTTATATGAGAAGCGTTGTGCTGAAGACTGTCAAATAATTTATACCACAAACGTGTGAAGTCTAAATACTCGGAAATGTATTTTTCAGTAAAAGATCAATAAGTAGGTATTCTGCTTGCCAAAGTAACATTCTTTAGTACAACTATTTCCATTTCATCCATCCACAGAACACCTTTTCTATGTCTGTTGTAGGACTGACTACACATTTGTGCAATCATTTCCTCTTCGGTGTTTTTGCCGTATTTATTTGTGCTAACATTTGTGCTAACAATTTTAAAACATCTTATCTCTATCGTGTATTTATCTCCCTTTCCTTTCAATAGCACCAACTGCTCTTTGTGATGTAAATACCTCCGCATGGAGAGATAATTGGGGAGGCGTGTTTAAAAAGAAACTTTTTCTACCCCTCACCTCTTTGGCTCTCTGGCCACTAGCATAATGAGCTGTGTACGGAGAACTCAGAACCCAACACATGCTTTAGTCTAATTCGATAAGCCGAGGGAAAATATGTTGGAATGGATGTTGATTGTAAGTAACGTGAATTGTTGTCTTCTGGAAAAACGTGAAAGAAAGGCCTTTAATGTGCAGTTAAAACATCAGAAGCATTCATCAGAAAATCCGTAATACATGTCAATGTTTTCATAGACTATAGGCCTACCGAAACGATTATTCTTGATCTTCCTATTTATTATATAGGCTATTTACAGTCAAACAATTCAAGGTACAATTTTATATATTTGATTATTAGCCTACTACTGTTGTTGTTGTTATTATTATGCGACCTGTATAAGTTTGGGAAAGTGAGTGGGGGTGGGGTTAGGTTGTCTGGCAGTCAGCTGTCTTAATAAACACAATGCCAGCCTTTGTTTTATTTTCGTGACGCAGAAAATTAATCAGCCCGAATGCGGAGCGCGCGGAGTCCCGGCTAGCGTCCTGTAATCAGGGCAGCGCGTGCCGTCCGGATTATCTCGTTTATTTCTTGCACAAAAAAACTTGTGGGCAATAATAATTAATTCTTGGACAGGGTAATTATTATTGAACGGATGTGGAGCAACCGGTAGACGGGGTCTGGGGCAAAAAAGTGACAGATTGTGCCCGGTGGCCGTTATGGGCCTATATAAAAACGTATGAAGTCTCCTAGTTTGGCTACGTGCACGAGAAGACAGGACTTAGAGTTGTAACTTCGATTCTACAGGTAGGTGCAGAAGGATTCCAATCTAATAGGACCGTGGGTTACAACGAAATATTTATACTATCAATTGATTTGTGTATGTATGATTTGTTAAACGTGGCATAATTGATTTGCAATACGTTTTTAGACTTATTCGTTTAATAAGTTCAAACAAGACCGTGTCCTTAGCCTTATTCCATTGTTTTGTTATACATTTAACCTATAATGGTGTGTTTCCATTTTGGCAAGCATTTATACGTATTTATACAGGCCAAAGAGGACAATGAATTGCAATATCATATTTAAAATGTAGATGGAAGGTGCACGTGCTGTAATGGGTCTAGGCTAAACCTAGTCTAATAATTAATCTCCTACCAAAACCCAAAACGCAGTTTCCCCTCTCCAATTTATAAGGAGGATGCATTTTTATTGGATAAATTCTGACTAAGATTGTTATACTCATAAAAACAAACTGTACAACCTATTCATTTCTAGAATTACGGTTTACTACAAAATAACATTGTTGTTGGCAATAGCTTTCGCTAAAGAATCTCACTGCGAAAATTGATCGGTTCTTAATGTCGGTGCTTGTTTGTTTAGATTAAAATGAAGTGGTCTTTGCTAATCAACACTTTTCGATAGTCTCAATACCTAAAATCTAATTACCCAGAACCATTAATTAGGTGGAAATCGCCTAGGGTGTGTAAAAAAATCGGCTGGAATTACTATAATGGAAGAGTTCCCCCAAGTTTTTTGTTGCGAAATTGCCCTTCATATTTTAATGTTCACCACATTTAAATGTTCAAGAGATTTAGCCATTTTATCAGACAAAGGCCATATAAATAGAATTCAAGATGCTGTGCTAGTTTCATTGCCTAAAAATGGAGAGCGCTGCGGTTTACAGTATTGTCTCTTTTGTTTGTCGCCAAAAGCTATTTTGTTATCAGCATTATTTATCTGGTCAACAGTGGGCTTTGTCTTTGCAAATGGCCCCCAATCATGCCGTATATTCTGGAGACAATTAGCTGCTTCTAACCTCTGGGGTCTATGCTAATGGTATACATTGCCTTGTTTGGCCCAATGCGTGTGCGAATTTTAACGACAACGTTTTTGTTCTGCGAGTAGGCATGATGAAATTATTGGATGTTTTGGTTGCTGGTGGGTTGTGGTTTTAGTAGTAGTGTTGTTTTGGTGTGTGTGAGAGAGAGATAGAGAGAGTTTTGGTGGGGGTGCGGTGTCTCGAACGTTTGTCAGACAGAGCATCCTCAGTACACGAGGACAGCTGGGGGTCTCCGGTCTGCTTTAAGAGCGATGCGCGAGTAGGGCGACGCTCATTTTTTAAATTCACCTCCCTCTGTAAAGACTACATAACGCTTCCAATGAACAAGCAAGGACTTATAATCTAACCAAGACAACACCCTCTCTGTCTTCTGTCTTCCTCTGTTCAATTTTCCAACAGAAGAACCGAGGAGAATCCAACACTTCAGGACTAAACTAAAAGAGTGTTTTCGAACGCTTTTTTTGTTTTCAAAATTCTCTCCAACTTTGCGCTTCGTTCGGAGGCTAGAATGATGTCTTATCTTAAGCAGCCGCCGTACACGGTCAACGGCCTGAGTTTGTCTGCCTCTGGGATGGACCTGCTTCATCCGTCGGTCGGCTATCCGGGTGAGTTATAAACAAATTCTGATTAATTGAACTGATAACTTTAGCCTTCACAAAAATGTATTATTTAAAATCGGTTCAGTTAATTATATCTTCAGACATCCTTGGCATATAATCCATCCTTCCACTGGCCTAAAAACATAATTGTTTTCCTCAGCCATTTAGATAATAGTGTAAACTATTAGTGGATCATATTTACCCATTATTTGGCGCCTGTGTGGGACCCATTTAATTTATGAATGAGCCTTAACCAACACGAGTCATATATTGAAAACGTATGCAAACTGAACTCCATAAAATCAACCAAATTAGCATTTATCCATCCAAGCGTATCTTAATTGCTTTTTGCCACCTTTTGCGTGTCGGATACAGTTGACACCCCTCACTGATTAGTATACATACAATTAAAATAATGTATATAATGTCTAAAGTCATATAATTAATGTTTACTTTTCTTCACGAAGCCACCCCACGTAAACAGAGGCGCGAAAGGACCACATTTACGCGCGCTCAGCTGGACATTCTGGAGAACTTATTCGCGAAGACCCGCTACCCAGACATATTCATGCGCGAAGAGGTGGCCCTGAAGATCAACCTACCTGAATCCCGAGTTCAGGTACGTTCCCGGACCTTTGCTTAACACAAGCATCCGTACAGATTTTTAGTCAAGGCTACTCACACACCTCATTAATTTGAGCTTGAGAAGTCAAGCACCCAGACACCACTTCAGGAAGCGAGTGTTGATAAATTGAATGGGAGTGTTCAACCCCTAAAGAATAGGCCTAAAAAGCTTTTCTTCTCAATCCACTGATAGCAGGCTATATATAAAACACATTATTTATTGCTAGACAGAATAATACACCTTCCAATTTGTATTATTGTTATAATTCAGGTATGGTTTAAAAACCGAAGGGCGAAGTGTCGACAGCAGGCACAGCAGTCCCAAAGCGGTGCACAGAACAAGACGAGACCCGTCAAGAAGAAAAGTTCCCCTATCAGAGAAGCCAGCTCCGAGAGCGGAGCCAGCGGCCAGTTCACACCGCCCCCCAGCACCTCAATCCCGGCCGTGAGCAGCAGTAGTGCCCCAGTGTCCATCTGGAGTCCCGCCTCAATCTCTCCCCTCTCTGACCCACTCTCTACCTCCTCCTCCTCTTGTATGCAACGGTCCTACCCGATGACCTACACCCAGGCTTCTGGATACAGCCAAGGCTATACAGGTTCCTCATCGTATTTCAGCGGGATGGACTGTGGGTCTTACTTAGCGCCTATGCACCACCAGCTATCCACAGCGGGCTCCACCATGAGCCCCATGGGCAGCAATGGGGTCTCCAGTCACCTGAGCCCGGCTTCTTCTCTCTCGACGCCGGGATATGGGGCAGCGGGACTAGGTTTCAGTGGTCCAACAGACTGCCTGGATTACAAAGACCAGGCCGCAGCCTGGAAACTCAACTTCAACGCGGACTGTTTGGATTACAAAGACCAGTCGTGGAAATTTCAGGTGTTGTGAAAAAAACGAGTAACTGACATTATCTTTTCACAATGTGGTGAAATAAACGTCAGGCCATCAGTTGGGCCCAGGTTGACAGTGAATGAGTCGCGGAAAGGGAACGTTGTTCAACAGCTGGAGCTGAACGTCAATCTGTGCCCAGAACAGCAACTGAAGAAGAGAAGGGAGCAGCCGCTCGGTCTGTCAGACAGTGTCACACCTGTAGGGTTGAATTTTAAATTCAGAGTGAACTCTCCTTAACTTTGATCAAGGACATGGAACAAAATTGTAACCTAAGAAAAAAATGATCAAGAGAAGCTCCAACCCTTGGTTAAGCGCGTGGAATGGGTCAGCTTTCCATAAGCTTCTTAGGACATCCCAGCCCTCTCTTGGTTGGCAAGCTAATGGGGCCCTTTGATCAAAGCATTATGCGTGAGTGTGTGTATGTGTGTGTGTGTTTGCGTGCGTGCATGTGTGTACGCGCACATCGGTGTGCGCGCCTCTGAGGCGAACCTGGATGCACTATTTAATTTATGAAAAAATGTTTATTACACACTAGTTCTAAGAGACAATCAACCAGTATGCGTGTGCTCATAAATGTTCCCATATGTGTTTTTAATTTTATATCTGTGTTAGAATTTGAGACTGTGATTCATTGTACCCGTATGCAATTCAGAGTTTTGCATCTGCGATCTTCCAGCTGTGAATTGAATAGTTTTTTCGTCATGTCCAAGTGTTAAAAAATATTAATTTTTATGATGAATTATTAGTTGAAATAGGGAATTTTCAAACAGTGTGAATGGCCGAGTCAATGAGCAGCAAAGATGCCTGAAACATCAGTATCCATTACGAACAAATACAACTCAAGGTTGTTATGCCAAACTGCAATCAAAAGGCCAAGCACACAAATAAAGAACGTTTGAACTGATCCCACAGTGTCGCCTGTTTAACTTAATAATACATGTATATGATTTTATATTAATGTACAACCTTAGCCTCGATGTTGTAACTTTTTTTCTGTTAACACGTTTTCGTTTTTGAAAAAACTAATGATGCATATTACAACAAATATTTCTCAACAGCTATTTTTTATCTAGAGAGTACTTTCTGTGTACGCGGGAACGCACTCACACAGACATAAAAACGCACAATTTCAAGTGTCAGTTGCAGGAATGTGCATTATGGAAAAACTATGTTAATCCTGTCTCGCAGGAAGGATAATCCTAAATTTCACTGACGGGACTTGTTTAGTTCAGAGGGCATATCGTGTTGTCCAGTTCACACGGAGCCGCTTTCCAAGACCTCCTGAGTCCTTCATCGACGTTCTAATTCCTACAGAACTGTATGTTGAAAAATACTATATGTTTCATGTCTTACAAAATAGGGTGAAGTGTCCAAATTTGAAACAGACTTTATGTTTTGGTCAGGGGTAAATTGACCTATAGGCCTAATATTGTACATTATTTTTGTATAACTCCAGGCATGCTATGCACCAAATTAAAAACTTAATCGTAGTCAAAGCATTCACTGGTCGGTCGAGTAAAAATTCAACATCTAACACTGAATCAATACACAGCATTATTCCTGCAGGAAAATACTACATACAAATATTGTTCAAAAACAATACTTGCTATATGATTTGTGAAAAGATGAATTAGATGAAAACATTTCAGATTTGCCCAAAATCAGAGGCACAGACAGAAAATGCGTGTTTACAGTTTAATAATGATTTTGGACAATTCTTGTTAAAAGAGCGGATCTGATTGGTCAACGAAAGATAAAACCTGTGTTGCATCAATAAGTGCAGCGCCCCCAAAAACGAAAAATCATGAAATGATTGAAAACAATCACAATAGCCTTGGCCTGACTGGCCACTTGTTGAACGCAAGAAAGACAATACATGGAAGACCAATCAATAACAATGATTAGTGGCGCAAGACTGTGGTTTCCAAAATTGTCTGGACTGGGTCTAGAACATTCCATACTGATTGGAATGTTATTGTACAACAGTCAGAATGGCTTTGAAAACTATTGGTTATTGAAGACTTATCACAAAATGCTGCTGAGAGATTCATATTCATCCACTTATCCGGTATTGGGTCGCGGGGGCAGCTGCTCCAGCAGGGGACCCCAAACTTCCCTTTCCCGAGGTACATCTGAAAGATTCAGTGATAACATATTGTGAATCAGGAAACTGACCCAAATGATTTGCACTATGTTTTGTAGAGCAAGTTTAAACTGAAATTGTTTAAGTGTGAGACTATTTCTAACATTGTTATATGCTTGCAGAATAAACAGCCTTGATCACAGTAAACGTTATCAAAATAATTGTGCTATAAATAATAACACGTTACTATTACATAGGTTGATCATTGTAAATATATTTATTCCAAAATATTCCAATATATATTCAAAGACCTAAACTATATCAGAAAAATGACGCACAAAATTAAAATAGACTAACAATGTCAGAAAATAAATTAAAAAATCATCGGATTTACTTGACTTAAATAAAAGTCGCTCAGCAAATCACTTGCTAGGAGCAAGGCAGTGGCCCAAGAACAGGGACTATTCCGGCAAGATTCAATATTATAGGCCTTTGGTTTTTAATTAAGCGCCACGCGACACGAAGGGACATATGGGTCCGGCAGACGCTTCATTAATCCCCTCATCGCGTTTGTGGATGTTAAACAATAAAAGGGCCTTGTGCTCGGAGTTTTAAAACCATGCCTCCACCCTTGTCACTAGTACAGAGTGCGGAACAGCTCTCTAGGCTGTTCCCTCGCGGCAAACATAGGGCTTCCCCTACAAACCTCACCAGGAAGATGGGCCCAACTTCACTGCGAGCGAAGGGAATTCTAAACGCATTGCCACACGCGAAAACCGACTATCCAACGACTGCAAGCCCTGGAGCCCCAAGCATGCTAGTCCATTAGTAGGAAATGTCAACAAGGACCCAGTAGTCAAAATGTATGGGTTTTGTGACAGACCATTTTTTATCTTCTGATTTCACAATAAAAATGTAAAATACAGTAAATATTTGATGTTCTGCTACAGCGTTATCACTTATGATGTGAAAATGATTGAGTTACGATCGTTAAGAAATATGTTGAATATAGGCCTATAACAACCGGTATTGGAAGGTCGTAAAGTCTGCATATATCAACTCTTGAGAATTTTGAATATAGGTACACTCATGGACGTCACGTAGGAATGAATGTGATATGGGGGGTATATTCGAATTGTATTGCAGTGTTTATTATTTGGGGGGTTGGCAATAAACCTGCATTTGACATTCGGGGGACCTGTCTCCCTCTTCTCCCATGCCTTTGGATACAATAACTGAAGCGATTTCAAACAATAAAATTAGTTGCAACTGAGTTGCCAACAACTTCAAGCAGACAACATCCATAACTTTGCTGGGACTAGTGAAACAGGTTTTGAAAACTCCCCTGGCTTGTTTCAACACCACTTAAAACTGGGAACTGGGAGCACTATAAGAAAGGTTGAAAACCGATTTCGTTGTTTATATAACTCTATTTTGTTAATAATTATAGCACTTTTTCTGGAGTATTCTAATGTCTAATATAGATTTATGTATCTGTTCTTTTGGGTATAATTACATGGATTTCAGATTCAATTTACCCCATCATTTTGTAAAGAGGGGTGGCTTGTATTTACATTTCCAACAAAATAACAATTACTTTTGTAGAATCTGAGGTTCAGTTCCCACTACCACCTATTCCTCTGTCACTTCTGGTGGTTCTAATCTGTCTACATATAGTGTTCAAAGACAAAGCTTGAATTCAAAACACAAAAAATATTCTTCATACGTTCTTAGCATTAATCAACATTTATCTATACACCATACGCAATTATTTATTTCAGTATATCTAAGGAACTTGTTTTGTGGTTGGTGCTGCCATTTACATTGCATTGTGGTTTAAAAATATGTATATTGAAACATGCACCGGTATTTAGAAATAAAAACAACTTTAGGCTTTTTAGCATAACTCTGTTCTGTACCATGACATTTACACAGGGGTGTATATTCAAACACAAATATCAGATCAGTGCTTAGCTGCAATAACACCGTGTTTTAGGAGCAGTACATCTTAAATTATTATGACGAGACCCCAGCCCTGAAATCTAAAACAAGCCAGCAAATACAAATGTAAGTACATGATACTCATCCAGCTATTTCTCATGCTCAACTTAAACAAGGTTGGTCTCTTCTGAAGGAATGTCCATATCACAACCTCCCAAGTATTGTAACTTGCATGCATTTCTAGGGACTAAAACATTTCCCAGAAAACACAGGTGTCTATAAGAACACAGATAAAAACAGACAAGTGTTCTTTTATTAAGAATAGAACCAACGGCCATGTTTTTTGTGAGAACTAAAGACTATTGTGCATTGTTATGCCGAAGCATGTTGTCCTACATTCCCAGGGAGACAGGCAGTGATAACATGTCTCCCCTACACGTCAACACACCAACACATACATAATTCATCTACATCAACTAACATGGAATCTCATTTCACTCCATGAGACAATAGTGCGTCTGTGTTGTATGAGGGACGTTGTATTTGACAGTTAGGGAATTATGGCACACGGGCATCGCACATACTGTACACACACTCTTACACACACACACACTCTCACACACACACACACACACACACACACACACACACACACACACACACACACACACACACACACACACACACACACACACACACACACACAGCCTGACAGACAGACGGACAGACAGACGAAACCATTCCATGTTTAATGTGTTTTTATCTGATGGATTAGATGATTTTAGGAGCTTAAATGCACATTTTAATATGATGCTTTGATGGGACAGAATGTAATATGATGTTTTAATCGGACACAGACCTACTGTATATAGGGAAAAAACACTAAACTGTAGAGAATGTTTGGTTACCACTGATGATGGAGGAAATGCCATTTACTGATATACCAGGGAGACCAACTGTGATAATAAGGTGGGATATTATGACTGAATGACCAGTCCAATGGCCTCATAACAACCTTTAACCAGCAGGTATTATACATTCACTATACACTAAACCCACTTATAATTTGAGATGATCAATGCTACTGGGCGTTCCTTAGTCCCGTTTTCTCCCCTTGACTGTGACTTGGTTCTGATCCACAGCTATTACAGTTGCTTGAGAACTTTTGTCCAACCATAAACTTATTCAAAAACGTACCTCATGAGAAGCTATTTCAATCAATCTTTACATAACAGCCCAATAAATACTACTCCAGCTATCAATGTACACTAACATGGTTAACTATCATGTCTGTGCCATGTGTTAATTCATACAACATTTGCAGTAGTACCATAAAAGTAAACATATTCTCACATCATTGGCTTTAATCTTGATCCTTACAATGATTTGATTCAGGATGACCTATGCAGAAGGTTGCTCAAGAGCATTAATATCCAGAAAAAAAGATTTTTTTAACCCTTTTCAATTGAGTCTTATACTAATTAAATGATGCGTTATCGACAAACCCGTTTCCCAAAAAGCTGTGACGCTGCATAAAATGTAAATAAAAATGGAATACAATGATGTGCAAATCATTTAAACACTATATTCAAAAGAAAATAGATTGTGCAAAGACAACATACTAAATGTTGAAATTGCGAAATGTTATGTAATGAATTTTATACCAGCAACACGTTTCTAAAAAGTTGGGACTGAGGCAACAATAGACTGTAAAAGTTGCAATGCTACAAAAACTAAACCTGGTGGATTATCTCACAACAAATTAGGTCAATTGGCATAAGGTCAGTAACATGATTGAGAATTAAAATATAATTCCAGAGAGGATAAGTCTGTCAGAAGTGAGGATGGGGAGGGCTTCACCACTCTGTGAAAAACTACACGGGAAAATAGAGCAACAATTTAGGAATAATGTAAAAAAGTGTTTGGGGATTTCATAATCTACGGTACATAAAATCATTAAAACATTCAGAGAATCTGGAGAAATGTCTGAATGCAAGGGACAAGGCCAAAAACCAATATTGGATGGCCGCGATATTCGGGCACTCAGGTGGCACTGCATTAAAACCAGACACAATACTCTAGTGGAAATCATTGCATGGGCTCAGGAACACTTCCGAAAACCATTGTCTGTAAACACAGTATGTCGCTGCATACACAAATGCAAGTTAAAACTCAACTATGCAAAGAAGAAATCTAAAATATACAAGATCCAGAACCGTCGCTGCCTTCTCTGGACCTGAGTTCATTTAAGTGGAAAACTGTCCTGTGGTCTGACATATCAAAATGTGACATTATTTTTGGGAATGATGGGTGCCGTGCAACCTGGACTAAAGAGGAGAGGTACCATCCAGCTTCTTATCAGCGCACAGTTCAAAAGCCAGCATTCGTGATGGTATGGGGGTGCATTAGTGCACATGGCACGAGTGACATGCACATATGTGAACAATTAATGCCAAACAATATATACAGCTTTTGGAGCAACATATGCTGTAACAAACAGTAACATTTCTCAGTTTCAACATTTGATATGCTGTCTTTGTACTTTTTCCAATCAAATATAGGGATAAATGATTTGCACATTGTTATATGCTGTTTTTATTAGCATTTTATGCAGCATCCAAACTTTTTAGGAAACAGGGTTGTACACAGAGGAAATATAAACACAGCTTCATGAAGCTAAGAAATCCCTGCAAACACAAAGCATTGTCAAACATTTATATTACACTCTATACGTTGTTATAAAACCTACCATTCTTCAATATTCTTGCTAATGTTGCCACAGTTCATCTACTGACATTGGGCTGGACCCACTGCCTTACGGCACTCATAGAAATTATCTCAATTGCTATAATATCTTAAATACTTGATCTCGATTTTAAACAACTAAGCACAGCAGTGTTCTTCTTTTGCAAAACAGTCACTTCTCATTGCTTTCACTTCCAGTGTCAATGCTAAGTACCTCTTTGTGAACGAGTAAACAACTCTCAAAAGACGTGACTTAGAAAATCATCAGCTTGGTGTATTTTATTCTGTTGACCAAAGTTCACCTCAGTTATGCATGAATTTACATTGATTTCAGAAAAAGTGCGCAAAGGTGTTTTGTAAACACGCAGAAGAGGCTCACACTGAAAGGAGTGGTTTTTAAATCAGCTGTGACCGAAATTTTTTATTTGGTTGACAGAGACATGATTTATTCAACTGAGTTTGGTCTCTTCATAGAGAACTGTGTCTCTTGTTGCATAACATATGTTGAGCACTGGCATAGTGTCTGAAAGAAATGAGAAATAAATAACTGTTAAGCTAAAAACAAACTACTGCTACATTGAGAAGGATGAAATGAGATCAACTGGAACTCTTTTTTTTCAAACATCTGTGGTGATTTTTATTGAATTCATGTACAAAAAAGATTCTTCCATTGGTAGATTTGCTTGGACAAACATGAATATAATATGTATGCTTTTAAACAGCCTATCTTAAGAATTTATGGTTCAATTGATAATCTGGACAAATGATACTCTGGACTACCCAATTTAGACACATTTTAGATACATCTAAGTAAATAGTGTATACGTTTAGAGCATCATAACTGTAAATTGCAATGACTTTTGACTTTTGTATGAGTTCAGGATTTGGTCATTAGAGCTTTTTTTAACCATATGAATGGGGTTACAAATCTAAGCCACATATATAAACATTGTCTTCTTCATTCCAGAGATTAAAAACACAAAGCTGAAAGCTGATTATAGGTTTTTAACATTCAGGCATATGTAAAAAATAAATAATAATAATAATAAACATTTGCGTATCAGAATGGCTTTCTGGTAATGTTAATGCCTAGTTATTTCTCTCAGGGAGCATCCATTTAGCTCAGAGACCTTTCACCCTGGATTATAAAGCTACGCTACAGCACAGAAAGAAAGCCAACAAAACACTCCGGTCTTTATACCAATGCACCATTAGTATGAAAACACACAAATCTCCTTAAGAGCAAAATGGAGATTCTCTAATAACAGATTACATGCATCTAATGGCACAGTTTGCATGTGTTTATAAGCTTGTTGTAAGGCTGAAAGCATTTGGACTGGATTCTGAAAAAGCCCAGAGACTGCTGTCAGGCACACTGTGGTCAAACAAACATCTCTCTGTGGTGGGACATGTGATAGAACATCTTTGGCTCAACAGTCAGGTGTTATATTTGGATGATGGTGCTAAAAATCCCAACGGATCTCACTTTAATTCAGTTGACAGTGTCTCAAACTGTACTGTATTCCCCATGCGGCCCTGGCTAGAAGCAGTGCAATGTATAGAGAATATACTTTTACCCCAATCAAAGATGGAGAGAAGGAGACAGCAAAAAATGGAACACGGTAGATAACAGAAAAATGCTTGTTTAGGTTACAGAGCTTCCATGAGTTCTAAGTAATTGAAGCCCTTAATTCATTTTAGTGTTTGTTATCATTGTGGGTAGTCTTTGGGGTAAAAGCCATTCAAACCAGTGTCTTGGCCCAATCGATGGTTTTCTAAATTATCTGGGGTTGGGGTGTGGGGTTTTGAAGGTTTGGATTAGGTCAAAGGTCAGGAGGCCACCCAAGCTGTCTGCTACCACCCGTCTCCTGACGTTCTCCAGCTAACTACTGTAAGCCTGACAGAACTGGGGCTTTAGGGTTCACCTTGCCACAGTCAACTCCCCAATCAAGTTCCCGTCCATAGGCTTCTAACTGTATAAGGAAACAAACACTGGATGCAATCTTGGCACACTTTCCACATCACTCCGGTTCTTAAATCTTTGCATTGGCTTCCGGTCAGTTACAGAATAGACTTTAAAGTGGTGCTTTTAGTTTATAAATCTCTGAATGGTTTAGGACCCAAATACATTTCTGATATGTTTGAAGAATATAAACCGAGTAGGGCTCTAAGATTCAGCAACTCAGGTCAGCTAGTAGAGCCCAGAGTCCAAACTAAACATGGAGAAGCTGCGTTTAGCAGTTATGCTGTATACAACTGGAATAAACTACCAGAAGATCTTAGACGTTCACCAAATGTGTCCATTTTTAAATCCAGGCTAAAAACACTTCTCTTTTCATGTGCCTATGACTGAGCTCTCAAACGCAACCCCACTGTGAGCCTGTTTTTATAACAGCACTGTTTAGTATTACAGTTTTTCTAGCTTCCTTTGTTTTATATTCTATTTCTATTTTATTATTCTGTGTTATAGTTCTTCTAGCTTTCTGTTTTATATTTTATCTAAATTCTATTATCCTATGTTTTATTATTTATGCTGTT